>CM065054.1:64852600-65057600 GCA_032883995.1 Coronaproctus castanopsis
TGGTTTAGTGATTTTATAAATTAGAAACCAAACAAAATCATAACACAGTTTAATCACTAAAAGTTTTTTATTGCAAAGCACGTCATTTTCAAGCATACACAATAAATATTACATACCTACATTGCAATAAAAAACTTTTTATGATTTAATTGTGTCATGATTTTGTTTGCTTTATATATATATATATATATATATATATATATATATATATATATATATATATATATATATATATATATATATATATATATATATATATATATGTACACGCCGTTAAAGATGACGTAGAAATCGTTTGAATTTATAATTCCAAATCGTTCAAAAAATAAATTGAGAAATTAGAAAATATAAAAATTTAAACTATTTCCGAAGGCACCCGCTTTTCCTTAATGAATCGAACGGAGCGTGAAAAACAAAAGTTTTCCGCGTAGTATTTCCTAATTTCGTCGAAGAGTCGTTATAATTTTCCAGTCTATCCGATTAACGGAATGACGCTGTTACAGCAGCACCTGGTCCTTTGTGGTCGTAACTGGCCGTGTTAACCGCGAACATGGATATGGGTCATTCGTAAGAGACCGATTCGCTTTAGTTCGTATTGTTGGTAAACGAATCCGATGCGTGCAAAGAAAATTCCCTACAACGGAAGAGGGGGCGTGTATGCAGAATAATTCATTCCGTTATTATTTTCATCATCGCTATTACTCGCGTTTTCTATCGTTAGGGCCCAATAGTATTTTCCTTTTTAGTAGTAAGATTTTTTTCATGCTACTTAATGTTTATTTTTTACATTCGTTTTTTTATTTACATTTTATTCGGAGCTTCCGGCGACCTCGAATTGCTCTACCAAAAGAATATAGTCTTCGTTTTGGGTAACAAATCATTTTTCAGCTCGAATCTTCGAATTTCATTCATCCGCGTCGCAACTCAACGTCTAGATTTCTCGTCACGTGCGAGCGATTTGTGAAATAACAAACGCTAATCTATACTCGTCATACGATAAGTATTCGTTGCTCGAAATTGCGCAACTATCTTTAACCGTCTAATTTAGGATGCACATTCTGAATGAACGTGCCTTTTTATTTATATATTATTATTATTATTGCATTTCTACCTGCGACAACTAAGACTAAAGAGTTACAATGAAGAGAAGAAAATTATATCGAGGAATATAGACCGGAGTGGTGAAAGTCGCGGCTTGAAGATTGAACGACTTTCTTAGTAGCGTGAAGTGCAAGATATTAGAATAGGGGAACTCGAAGTGAATAACACTATATATACAAAGTGGAATGGAAGTTTTACTGATAAGTACGAACCGAGACGCGTACGACGCAGCTGCAGACTACTGATAATGACGTCATTCTTGTACTTTTTCCTGTTTCGAGTGTTTAATTTGTCAAAGTTTAAACTCAATTACCAGCATAACCTAAAAAAAAGTCTTAGATTTTATACATTTCTTATAAGATCGGATGCTGGAACTAGAAAATCCGCGGCGCCTGATAAAATTTTCACAACACACTAACCTTCTGTAAGTACCGACGGAGATTGAAATCAAAATTGAACAAAACTGAAAATACGTCGATCTCGTTAGAATTATAGAAGTGTAAATCAACTTTTTGTTGGCAGTATTAACATACGACCTCGAGGAGGCGTCCGGATGTTTTTGTACGCGCTGTCTACAGCTGAGCTTAGTCTCCATAAATAAAAAAAAAAAAAAAAAAAAAATATCGTAAGAAGACGGAAAAGAGAACTATCGCACTGGTACAAAAAATTCTAAAAAGACCGCGTTCGTAACATCATAGATGTAACAATCGATCAGTTTTTTGACGAAATTTTTATACTACGTTTGATGATGGAAAACAATTGAGAAAAGGAAAAGAATGTGCACCTGGTTTTACGAAGAAAGCATTTGACGGCCCACACATGTCTGATAACTTAATTTGGGTTTCTCCGAACGAACATGAAGTTGCTGAAGCACTAAAAAAAAAAAAAAAGTAGCTGCGAATACTCAATAAAGATGTATCAGATACGCACTGGGTGAAAGTAAGGACTATTCTACCGAAATATGTGTATATAAAGACTCGGCATACCACTGTTGTTTAATGCGATTTTAGACACAATAACGCGTGACACATAAAAACGCCTATAGACAGTACTGCAGTAAGACGATATTGTTTTAATTTAAAATTCCAAACTCCAAAACAGAGCTCAAATATGCGTTGAAGAAAAGTGTAGCCTTAAAGTAAATGTGGAAAAAAAAACGAAATAACTACCGATACTAATATAATTGGGTCTTTAGCATTCTCCCGTTCGGCTGAAGTCAACCATTTACAGAAACATTAGGCCACTTGCGCAGTATGGCTATGGTAAGTATACCGGTCGGTAACAAAGATGAATCACTTCTGTATGCGACAGAAATGCGCATTTTAAGCCGATCGAATCAGAAACAAATGCGCTTCAATAGAAGCTGCGCCTATCGTAGGTAAACTCCGTGAAAGTCGACTAAAAGCGTGCTACGAGCTCAAGAAACGTATTCGCTGATATCGGTAGCGCATATTAAGTACCGATAAGAAGGCCAAAAGCAAATATGACACGGTGGTATTATAACGATGCACTTTTTACGTCACATCTAGCTGATAACCGAATTGAACGGTAGCGATCTATTCCTTCGACACATCCCGCTCCAACGGGAAATTGCCGTATATGTATATATATATATATATATATATATATATATATATATATATATATATATATATATATATATACTGAATTATTATGTAAACTGTCGCTTGGAAACCTAATAGTTTCACTTTGTTTTTTTGTTGGTTTTTTCTTAATTTTTATAATAATTTCGGTAGGAATTTCGAGTCTTCGCAATAATGCTTTCGTTTACTTACAGCTGCGAAGAGTCTAAAATTTATCATTTTAGCACGTATTATACGCGCACAATTGCACTAGGTTTATTCTAAACGGATCAATAAAACTTTCACCATCTAGGAAAATGCGTCCCTTTTCTCTAGGACGAGCTTTTAACATTTGTAAAGTTAAGTGCAAACGGATTCGTAAATAAACGCATTCGCGTTAATTCTATTCTTCGACTAATCGTTTTACAACGACCAACTTTCTCAAAACTGTACTAACCTACTTTTTTGAAACGACAAACTTTTTTTTAGTATACAACCTCTTCCAAAAAGTAAGCGTATATAGTTTTACGTAAGATATATGTATATGTACATCGAACACCACCCTTAATAGTATTATACTTTACGTGTAACTCGTTTAGTATTAACACATTAGGCAGGCGCAACTTTCACTCGTCAAAAGTATGACCGAGATCCATTGTTAAAGGTTCGTAGATGGAGGTAGTAATTTGCGAGCGTTGGGTTTGGTTTTACCGCGTATAACAGCTAGGCTAAAACATTAAAAGGGGACGAAATAAAACAAATTGGGTTATACAACGGGAACATAATCCGCATGTCAGTTTTTAGTTACTTTTTCCACAATTTGTTAAACCAACAGATCGTGTCTTTTGCTTTTGTTACCAGTTTATCTTTACACCGTTTTATATAATCCATTTATCTTATCTTTATATATATATATTATGAGGGGTTCAGAGCAGTTCGCTCGTATCGAGGTAAAAGAAATACACTTAAATATCTATTGAGAGTATAAATATCCATTGGACCATGCTATTTGCGACGTTATGCACATCGTAAGTATTAATGGTTTTTTTTTTGTTTTTTTTTTCGTGTACCGACCAAGAGGTCATAATATCTAAATTAAAATTATTCTTCTTTCAGAATGTCACAATGAAGCAGGTTGTTATGTCATTGTGTCAGCTTAGGCCGGGCACTATTTAATCTTAACTCCAAGGGCATTTCGGCACTGTTTTCTTTTCAGTCGTCTTGAAGCTCTATCTGGCAAAGTGAATATCGACATCCGCGTTATAAGCGGATTTGAACAGTGACCAAATTTTTCATGCATTTTCTTATACCGATGTTTTGTATATAGTAACAACCGTGGGTATATCCAGATTATTGTGTATGACGTGCGAACATAATAGGGCGCATTTGACCTCAGCGTCTTGGACTGAAATTTTTCTGTGATTTAGCAGTTGATCCGTATAATTCAAGTCCGTACGTCCAAACAGGAGCAATAAGAGTGTTATATAATAGTAGCGCTTTATTTGCAAGGCTTAGTTTAGATGTCCCACCTACAAGTGGGTACATTTGTTGCATCGACAATGCAAGTAGTTTTTTCTTTTTGTATTAATAACGCGAGAGGGTTCCATGTTAAACCGCGGTCTAAAATAAGTCATAAATATTTTACTCGGAATACTTGTAGTATAGCGTGACACCATTATAAAAGATTGGTGAGCAATTTTGACGCCGTTTTGTGAAAGTAACACGAACCGATTTTCGATTGCTGACTTCAATTTTCCACTTAACCGCTCACAGCTGAATGCTATTAAGACGGTGCTGTGTATAAATCTGAATGCTTCTCGAGGATCTTCGTGGCTTGCTAAAATTAAGATGTCATCTGCAAAAGTAGCCTGAATAGTAACCAGAGCGGTTGGAATGTCCGCAGTATAAATATTATAAAGTAATGGACTCAATACGCTTCCCTGACGAACCGACGCTTTTACAATCCGTACGCTCGACATAGAGCTAACTATTTTTACATTTATTTAAAGAGAAGATTTTGCAACTATACAAATGATCGCGAGTTTGAAGTTCCCCACATTTACGCAATAAAATCATTTTCCATTTATTTAATATATATGCGCGCGTCTACCTTGTACCATTCGGAATTTATTTATTTTACGCTGTTCCGATCGTGATAGGTCCATTCCCGCAGGTTCTACGCTGGGATCTATCTAGTATCCGTATTAATGGCTTTACTTTTTGTCCATTCATCTTTCCATATTTTCTTCCTCGACGTGTTCTACAAATGTACTGCCGTTTTCCAGCGTGGCTGTCTAGATTTCAGGTTTCTTATTCGTTCGTAATCTTTATCTACGTGCATTAAGCACTTCATCGTATGTGTAAAATTTTCTCAAAGTTTTCGGAAATCCTCTTCTCGTCTTAATTTTGAAGGAGCGCAATGTGAACAAGAAGTTAGTGTTTATTCGTCGACCTTAATGTGCCGCTAATTATTCGCGTTGCGGCTTTCAACTATCTATTTTCTCAGTACGCGCACAGTTCAGTCAAATAGGTGTACTCCGCCGCTGAGTAGGCGAGCAGTTGTTATTCTTTTGCAGCTGTGAATCGAGTCTACTTTCAATATTTTGAGAAAAATTACGTTAAAGTTAAAATAACGTCGACTGTATAAATGGTATAATTAAACTTCGTATGTAGGTGTACAAATAATGTCTAAATTTATAAAAATAATATTAATTTTATCACCGTTCTAATTCGTTCGTATAATTAATTGCTATAAAAATTGTATACAGTATCCGGTGGTTATTATACGAATTAACGACTTGGTTCGTTACAGCGCGGAATAATATACAATTTTAGGACGCGAGAAATAAACAGAAAAGAAACAACATTTGAACTCGGTTCACTATTGTACTGATACGGTCGATACGGCGGTTTAACTGGGTGGGGGGTTCTAATCATTACGTCTCGTAAAATTGGCGTATTATTTATGAGATCGCGCGCTTAAATAATCACAAATAAGTAAATATCGATCTAGTCGTTTAATAAACACTTAAAAATGATGATATGATCATCGTCATAATGGCGGCACATCTTATTGATAGACAACCTTAAATCAAATCGTACATATTTTCCTGACTACGTCTATTATTTCGTTCAGTTGCCGTTTCGAAAATGTCCCGTTGTTATCATTTCCATTCTTCCTCTTCCTATATGCAGTTTTCCTTCAGTATTGCCTTGCATTGCGAGCAAAAAATATTCCACCTTCCCTAATCTTCTAACTTCTTTTCGTATCTTCTATCAGCGTCGTGTGAATTTTACTTGTCCGCAGTATTTCCATATTCGTTATTTTTTGCCGTCCGTGGTATCATCCTCGACATTCGCCGTAATGTTCACATTTCGAATGTAGTCGTTTAATGCTTTCCGCATTCAATGTACACATCCGATGCGTACTTTACAAAAGAAAATTACGCAGCGTTGATTTACTCTTATTCTGGTTTCTCCACTTTTAACTTTCGAACTGTTAACACTGTCTGCAAAATTAATTCCATTATACGCGATTTCCTCGATGTCTCCGGCCATCTGTCGTGAACAGAAAACTCGAATACCTGAATCGATTGTTTCGATTTGCTACCTTTATTTTTTCTTATTTATCGGATGTTCTTGTGAATTTCAGTATTTTTTTACTTTTTTCAACGTTCATTTTCATACCGAATTCTCTTCTTTCTCCGTTCGGCTTATTTAACGTGTAATCCGCATTTCACCACCGGCAGAACGCGGAATAAAAACTTTGTCATCTGCATAGCTGATACATCCGGTTCAGCGCCAATTTATGCAAAAATGATTATTAGGTAAATCGGAATATTTGCTAATATTTTGAAACGTAAATAAAAATAAGACCATCGCACGTTCGATATAACGAATACCGGAATTTGTGAAATGTTTATCATCTCCTCAAAATAAGTTCGAGTAGTTTGATGATGAATGAACCGAATCAATTACGATCAGCAACAGTCACAGTCGTCTACGTCGATGACTTAGCTCATCATCGAGTGAATATAAAGTATAAAATGTTAAAAATGATATTACTTCGATACGCGATTTACGAAAATTATGAAAATGATAAAACAGTAATTTATGCGATTAGTGAATGTGGTAAACAACGCAATCAACAGTCGGCAATACGAAATTTATACGCACGAACATAATTTTTTTGACAAATTAAACATCGTCTGTGGTTGAAACTAAAAACCGGACAATTGCTCGCCGAAGCTGTTAATGGGTGAGCACGGGGACGGAGAACCGCAAAAAGGGACAGTCCCGTTCAAAATGGTACGTACGATCCGGTTAATAATACCACTTAACACTTCTGAATACGTCTCACAATTGGTTTCCGGCCAGCGGCCGTATTCACGCGGCAATTACTTCGGGCGTTGGTCGTTTTAGCTTGTGCCTTGCCATCGGTTTAACATATAGTAAATATTTACACGACTAGCATGCGTGTACGTCGAGCAACCCTTGTTTTATTTCAGGCTCGCTTCGTCCATATTATCGCACTAACATAAAAGTAGCATATCCACATTCGCCTTTACGTGTATGTATATTTTGTGCTGTATACATGTTCGAGTAGATAAATTAATGAATGAATGAATACATACATACATATATATATATATATATATATATATATATATAAATCCTACCTATAATAAATAAATTTATTTTAAAAACTAATTAAAAATTTCTAACGATAATTAATATTCTATGTCAGTCATTAATAGAGCTTTAATTTCATTTGTTAAACGTTTGACATTTATACATAATCAGAATAACTTAATATTCGCTCGTTTACCGGCTAGTATTTATTATTGTATATATATATATATATATATATATATATATATATATATATATATATATAATTATATTATTTTAAATGTTTATAAAAAATATAACTAGAACGATATTCTAGCGATTTTTGTCATATAAGATGCACCAGTTTACGTCGTTACGACTGGAACCATTAAGCGATTGAACGACGAAACGAACGAGAATTCTCTATAATAACGTATATAGGTTAGCAGCTATGCCTTATCTATGTGATTATCTATAATATACGTGACACATTTCCAAGTTGTCGATAACAGATACAATATGCTTCTTATTCTGGTACCGACTATTATATAACGCTACATATATTATTATCTAGTCTGTTGGAAATATCGTAATTCCGGATCTTATCACAAAATTGAGTAACCGTTGAATTAACGATTAGCTAGATTATCGCTACGGATCCACGGATACCGCTATGCCAGGGCATCCAAACAAATTTAACCGTCGTCACATCGATCGAGCTTAATTGATATATGTAATTAGAAATTTTTTAAATAATTAACGGCAAACGAGAATACATCACTCCCAGCTCGATTTTCGTTTACCGTCAATTATTTATAAAATTTCTAATTACATATATCAATTAAGCTCGATCGATGTGACGACGGTTAAATTTGTTCGGATCCCCGGGCTTAATCCGTGGCAAAAGTCTAGCTGATCATTTAGTCGCTTCGACGATTACATTAGGAACATTCTTGTTTTATACTTCTACAGATCTCCTAGCGTACATTAAATTTGCGCATAAGGAATAGCGGAAAAATCTCTATGGTCTGATCCATGTACCGTAAGGTATTAAAAGCCTCAGCAGTGGGTTTAGATAGGTATAACGTAACTGTACTAAAATCAAACATTACGACGACTAATAGAGAGAATTCTTCCATCACCTAATTTAGGATATTCATCGCGAACTATAAGACTCCCATTCGAACATTTGATACGGTTACACTGAGCTACGTTTCGATCACACTCACGGTCAGCCTTCATTCGTGAACCGTCAATAATTAAATTCGTTTGCATTCCGTTTTTAATAAAAAAAAATTTATTCCTTTGTATTTGAAATTAATCGAATATTTAACTAGCCGTTTACATTTTCCGTCGAAAAATCTCGTTGACTATTAAAAAATTACCCTTACTAATGTTATATTTATTTCGTTCGTAATAATATTTATTTGAAAATTTCAGAAACATTAAAGTGAAAACGTTGGTACCATTCGTCAGACAAGACGTACATAATTAAACCGTAGTATAACTTATTGTACTTTTGATCAAAGGAGTTTGCATTTATTATTTGATTAGTATAAATAAGTTGACACTATTATCGATATCTTCATTCGTTTTAAGTGAGAAGATTTCGGCATTCTTCTAACCTATTCCTGAAGCCAGTTTTGTAAACTTGTTGAATAAGGTCTTCTTTCTCTCATCTGTATTCACTGACTTTTAATATAACGATTGACAGAAGATGGCGATGAAGAATCATTCATATCTTTATCATAGTTATTTGAGATTCCGTTTGTTAGAAAGAAATCTAAAACAAATCGAGAATTTTGTTTCCGTCTGTCGGCCAATATGTAGGCAAGCCTCTCGACAATATGTCACATTTAGTCGAATCTACAGCCGCTTAAGGTTTCTGCCTGTAGTTCATGTTGAAATCTCCTCCTATGATGAATCGGCTTCCCATTTCTTTCAAAATATGGAGTACTTCGGGGGACGGTAAACCGTTGCCACATTTAAGATATTATTACTCTGCCTTATTGTTATTGCAAATGTGTTTTTTTTTTTTTTTTTTTTTTTGATAGTTTACCATAACATCATACGGAATACATTGTTTTATAATTAGAGCCAGCATGACCTTTTTTTTTGGTCTAAAGTCCAATAGGTGCTTTGGAATCTTCATGTAGCTTTCGTCTGTAAAACGAGCTTCAGAAATTATACATCAATACCGTTTTCATTCGTATTCAGTAAATATTGAATCTTGTAAATTGATTTATTATTGTTATTTGGTATCGACGAAAAAGAGTGATAATGGCGATTTAGTTAATCGATGTTTCTGACAACATGTCCTCCGATAAAGCTGAAGTTTTATCGTTTAGCTGTAGACTATGGTGTAGATTCATAATGACTACACGGAAAGCTCTTTCAAATTTGATAGGTATGGAATTATACTACTCTTTAAGTATGTTACAAGTTTTCTATAATCCTCTACTTGTTTTGTTTTGATTTGTACTCGCTTGTTTGTTAGTGATTTACATATAATGTTCTCTATCGGTAGAATTTTTGGAAAAATCAGAAAGCATTTTGGTTATTAACACCGTAAACTGTAATAGAAGGTGGCTTAACACTGAAGTTTCAGTATCAGGTGAATCGTGTAAATCGTTTACATTATCATTAGTGGTTAGAGCGGTAAAACGATTGTTAGTCGGAAAACTTATTCGGTTTATTCACAGTATAACTGCTACGATTGTCTCTAGGCTAGATGTATATTTCCTCTTTCCGTTTATTTGTCAACCTATCCGGGATTCAGATCATGCTGATCACCTTGATACGGTTATCCATAGTTCACTATTTCTGTTGATGATAGCAGAATTTTCTGCCGAGTGTGCAAGTAGTAGTCGTTGTTGTATTGTTGCTGCGTTTGTTCTTTTTGCAAATGCCGTTGGTGAATAAACTGCGCTAATGTTTGTTATAATCGGTTGTAATCGATCGCATGGAGTAATACTGTAAGATTGTATTGGAAGAATAGATGAGGCATAGACATATTTTGATTTTACCCCGTTGCATATACGAAATAATTACGGAACTACTTTCACCTTTCTAAACGACATTTGCATATTTACTTACATTATCAAATAATGTTAGTATCGGTAATATTCGCGGGCGAATTGTTAGAATTAGATAAATACGGAACAACGGACGCGCCGATAATTGAACGCTGGTTGAATGTTGCACACTGTCGATGTTTTGACGCCGTTGGGGCGATAGGAATTAATCAGATTTATATAAAACCGAACAATAAGACGACGCGTAATCTAATTTGATTGTAAATAAAAGTTGAATAAAAGTAGCTAAACGGCGCACACGAACGAAATAACGACTGCGAAATTTTTCGACGAACCGGATAACTAAAAATGTATCGCGACTTATTTAATCGTTAGTTACCTAGTTTAACTAGTTTAACTAGTTAAGCGGAGTCCGAGAAATAAGAAGTGAAATTTCGTATGCGACGCTTCGTTGTCGACCGTCGGCGAAGCGATTAGATTCTGTCTTAATGAGCTGGAGATTAAAATGACTTTTCTGCGCAAGCTAACGATGAAACTTCCGTCGAAAATATAAAGATATATCTCGAAAATTGAAAAATTTTTAAAATGTACGGAAATTTTTCGAAAATAAACAACAAGAAACTAGTTTTAAAATTCTGAAATTTTTTAAAATAAAAAAATCTCAAATCTTTCCAACGACTGATTAAACGAGCGAACGTAAATTATAAACGTATACGAATTTAAGGAAAAAATAAAAAAAAAAAAAAAAAAAAAACGATTTCGAATTTTATATCGACCGTTGCAGTTTAGGTTATTTACCGCATTCGCTATAAGATTATTTTATAAATACTATTTTTCATATTTCGTTAGATTTTTTTAATATATCTAAATTTTAATTCTATAATATATTTATACCAATTTAAAAAAGTTTCGTGATTTTTTATAAAAAAAATCCATTAACACGTCGACTTTTCAGTAAACGCGCTACAACACCAAAAACGTAGTTTGCCGGTTTCGAACTATTCCAGCTGTTTACATAACTATCATACGCGCATAAGAGAAACGACCTAGTAACCTATCAGCGGCACAGTTTGTACTTTCGGTATATTCAGAGTTTTCTGTTTTGATTTATTCATTGAAAAAAAAATATATAATAAAACAAAAAAAAAAATTAAATAATCGAACCCGATGCGCAAGTGCAACGCGCGGTCACGTATTTATATGTTTATATTTCGATTACTACACGATTAACTTTTATTACATTTATGTTCTAATATATAGGTTGTTTTTTTTATTCACGATATCTCAAGTGGAAGAAATTTAAAAATGAAAACGAGAAGTATCTCGAATTCTAACGACAATATCGATTTATCCGAAATGAAAAATTTAACTGGTCAAAGTATAAAACTGTGGACGCAGTTTCCGTAGAGCCGCCGCTGAAAATGTGTAATAATTTGTGAAGGTCATAAATTTAGAAATGAAAATATCGGAAGTATCTCGAATTCTAACGACAATATCGATTTATCCGAAATGAAAAATTTAACTGGTCAAAGTATAAAAATGTGAACGCAGTTTCAGCCGCAGCCGGAAATTTTGTGGTCGTGGGGAAAAATCTAACTAGAACGATTACGTTTGCTCCGTTTGTGAAATGTTTACGCGAGAGAATGAATCATTTCGCGGAAAAAATTTATAAATTCGATTAGATTAGTAGCGATTCTGAAGAGTAATGATGTTTCTTTTCTCATACTTTTCGTTTTATATATATATATATATATATATATATATATATATATATATATATATATTATTCGTATAACAACCAACCGGGCGTTTCAGTCATTTTGATAAAAAAATAAATAATTTTATACGAGGTGTTTATTATACAACGCTGGTTTTTAACTGATTCTAGACGATTTTCAACGGGTTCGTATAAACATCATCAGAATTGAGACATTTCACGATCAAAATATATATATCATTTCGTTAGTATTAAAATTTCATCAACCATATACACATCGTGACTGAAAAGGCGTGAGCGCAATTTACGCTGTAATAATTTTTCTTTTTCCGAATAAACCTCTATCTCACATTTACATAGATGAATAATTCAAAATTCCGAGCAGCGACTTTTGCGACTAGTTTCGGATAATTTGATATAATGCGCCACTAACGGTTAAAATGTCGCATCGTGTACCTTCAGTCGCGAGATATATCCGCATCGAAACGGATAAAAACAGAAAAAATTGATAGAAAGACGATTATAAAAATGGATTATACGACAGACTACTCTCTATGTAGAACCGGCAGAAAAACTGTCGTCAAACGATCTTAATGAGATAAAAGGAATTATGAAAATTAATTAAAGCGTGCAACCGAAATAGGCGTTAATATATTATTTAATCGCTATCGTGTACAAACACTCTCTTGCGGGATTTCTCGGTACATTGGATGGATTGCACCTACACGTCAATATTTGTTACGGCAAAATTAACGTAATTATCCTAATGACTGGTTGTAATTATTTTAAAAGTTAAATAATATACGTATATATATATATATATATATATATATATATATATATATATATATATATATATATATATATATATATATGTATATATATGTATAGCGCAATTATCCTAATGACTGGTTGTAATTATTTCAAAAGTTAAATAATATATGTATACATGTATATGTATAAATATAAATATATAGATTTGTATGTATGTGTGTGTACTTTGCATATATATATATGTGTGTGTGCAAGATATAAATATATAATTACGGAAACAGCTAGACGGGGGACATATAGATAAATATACATATAGCTAATAGGATAGATTAAAAAGGAATTAAAAATTCTACGGTAATTTTTAAAAACTTTTTTTACTAAGGAATTAGAATAGTTATAATTATGGCGAGAATATTAAAGTAACTGCGTCGAAGAATGATATTTTTTGCTCGAAAAAAACGAACACAAACACACGCGACCAAAAACGATTGTATTTAAAATATATATGTATAAATAAATAAAAAAAAAAATCAAACAGTTTCTAAACCAAACCGAAACGACGGATTATAAAACATATAGGTAATGAAAAACACTCGGGTTTTTCCTATTGTAAAATGTATCGGTTTGAGGGAGCAAAAATTAAAATTTGCGGTGTATCTCGACATGTATTTACAAAGAGACTAAAACGAAATAACTATAATAATAATAATAATAATAATAATAATAATAATAATTATTATTATTATTATTATTATTATTATTATTATTATTATTATTATTATCATTATTGTTATCATTATAAAGGCTTTCGAGGAAAGTAAATAAAAAAAAAGAAAATAAATGAAAAGTAGCAAGAGCAGAGTTGGCTTTTTGAAAAATTAAAAACTTTCCTAAAGTTTCACCGAGGCGAAAGCAAATACGAACGTATAATTATTAATATATGTATACACATTTGCATATACTTACGTATTTATGTATATATATATATATATATATGTAAGTGCGTGTGTATATGTATGTAAATTATATATATATATATATATATATATATATATATATATATATATATATATATATGCTTGTTGTGTGTGTCGTATGCACGAGCGTATATATCAGCGGAAAGTGTATTATGCGTAGAAAGAGAAGTATAGAATTTTATCTTCCGTTTAAAGGTTGGCGTTGTTTTCACGGAGTAACCGTATCGTATGAAATGAAAATTACGAAAACAAACAAAACTGAGTGAAGAGAAAACCAAGCGATAAAGTAAAAACCGAAAATTTTATTTTGCTTTTTTGCGGGAAGTACTCGCCAGTTGAGTTTAATTCGTCGTCTTCGGGGAAGCTTTTTATATTCTCGGCAAATATTTACCCGGAGTCGACTGCGCTTAACTAGACGACGCGCTCGTGGCTAATAATTATAATTAATTCGCGTCGAATTAGACGATCCCATTTACGAATACGAATTAGTCTTACTGTTTTCGTATTTATTCGTTAATTAGTCTTCCCATTTGGCGGAACAACTCCGTTCGAAGCGAAAGCCGGTCGGAATAGTCAATAGAGCGCGGATTTCTATACGGAAAGTACACCGACTTTGAATGTGAGATCGACCACGCGAAAATTATAATAAAAAAAAAAAAACACAGGGGGCTGCATTGCGTCGTGACAACAAAGCGATTATAATCAGTTCTCCCGTGCGTGCGTGCGTTGGTGTGTATGCCCTATCTTATGATCGCCTTGTACGCTACTTATACACTGTACAACAAAATATGTACATAGGTAAGACGGCATTTAATGACGACCAGCGAGGTTGGTTATACATATTGAGGAATTCGAAGAATGTTGGGTCCGACGAAAGAAATAATTAACTACGTACCACGACGATGATGATAATAATAATATTAGTAATAATAATCAATCGAATTAAATCAAATTTGTTCGAATTACGATACAGCCGTATAGATTTAAAAAAAAAAGTGACCAGATAAAAAAGAGATAAAAATGATTAAAAATCAATCGATAATGAAGAAAACGGTGAAGATCATCGAAATAATGACGGTAATGACGTAACAGTTAAATTCGAACATATTTCTTCTTTAATCGTGTACGGTGAAAAATTAAAATAAAATAAAAATGTCTAAATATAATGCCCTAGCGGCGGCTGGCTGCATTATTATTATTATTATCATCATTTTAACTTATAACAATCCAAATACTCACCTCGAACTAAATTCGTAGAAATCCGTATACTTTACCGTATATGAAAAAAAAAACAAAAAACAAAAACGCATAATTATCCTCCTTTGAATCATCGTACATATTCGTGCGGTTTCTTATATAAACGAATTCATATATATTTCGTCAGACCCGGTATTCTGCATCTTTCTCTCGACTAACATCTCTTTTTGTTTTTTTTTTTGCTGTTTTTTTTTTTAAGGGGGAGTTTACAGCAATTTATTCGATTTACGTTACACTTAATTGTAGACCTTACAGATCACCGTGGAGTCGTCAGCTTTTTGCTTTCGATCGGACACGTAAGTTGCTTGCTGATTTTAACAGGATTGCTTCCTATTATAGACAAACGGTTACCTAGCGGATGAGTAATAAATTTTTTTCCTACTCGTATTCCCGTGGCGGGTCGATTGATGTTAAATTTAATGCGGACAATTTCTAAAATTTCCTGATTTAGTAAACATCTCTAAATATATCCATCGATCTAGGCGAAAATTTTCGTAGCGTTCGCCTCGAATGACGCAATCAATTTTATTCGACTATATCGCGCGAAAAGCGGTATGTTTACAAGCGAGTTCATCCCTCTGAATGTTGTTCTCGAAGAAAAGTTTAAAGCTATTTCTTAAAAATATTCGATAATCGCAGATATAATATTAATGAAGTTAATCTCTGTCCGGTAACTTGTATTATGTAGTTAATTTATACGACGGTTTTTTTCTAATTCGGCCAATTCATTCCTAGCCAATTTGACTATCTGTGAAAGGTGATAATATCAGCCTTTAAGTTATATAAGCGTTGTATTATTAGATTTTTATATATATATATATATATATATATATATATATATATATATATCCTCATACTTGCATTGTATATATTAATACTATATTAGCTAAGAAAAAATAAATCAACGTTGGAAGATCAGTTATATATATATATATATATATATATATATATATATATATATATATATAACACGATCACGATGCGCTTATATCAATCCACTGCTGGATGTAAGCGTTCCCCTTTTGTTTCCACCTGTAGCGATCTTGGGCCTCGTTTATCCATTTCACACCGGCTGATCTATGTATATCGTCCTGCCACCTTGTATCCGGCCGACCGCGACTTCTGCGTCCTTTTCTTGGAAGCCATTCTGTTATTCGTTTCGTCCACCTATCATCGTTTCTTCTTGCTACATGACCTGCCCAATTCCATTTCAACTGCGCTACACGTCCGACTACATCTGACAATTTAGTCTGCTGTCTTATTCACGTGTTGGTTTTCTGGTCTGATATCTTGATGCCTAATATTAATCTTTCGTGGGCTCTTTGTGTCACTGCCAGTTTCTTAACAACATACTTCGTTAGGCTCCATGTTTCCGCTCCGTATGTAAGCACTGGAAGGATGCACTGTTCGTATACTTTCTTCTTCAAGCTGTTAGGTATATCTTTATTTTTGAGGACAGTACTCAACTCCCCAAAAGCTATCCACGATAGATGCTCTCGCCTTTTAATTTCTTTACGCATTGTTTCTTTCTGTGTGGTAATAATTTGACCTAGGTATATATATTCATTGACCTGTTCCAGTATCTGGTCATCTAGTTTTATTTGTAACTTTTGAGGTGTATTTGTCATGATCTTCGTTTTATTAATACTGATGGTTAATCCTGCTTTTTTAGAACAGTTATGTAGGTCAGTTATCATTTCCTGTAAGGTACCAACATTATTACTAATCAACACACTGTCATCGGCAAAACGCAAGTGACTAATTTTCTTCCCATCAATATTCACACCTTTAGACTCCCAAGACAAACGCCTCTCTTTAACGGTATATATATATTTTTTTTTATTTTTTGTTCCCCAATTCCAGCAAGTGGATAGAGCAAATATATTTATGAAATATGTTTATAAAAGAGCACGGAACTAGTGTGCATTATATCAGTTGTGCGTAATTGTTCCTTGCCAAGTGTACTTAAAAAGTAGAGTGGAAGGGGGCATACTCCGGCCGCGTGTGTGTGTGTGCAAGTAATTAATTGTTCCTTAAATTTATATATATATATATATACAAGCTTAGACAAAAATAATATACAAGTTTGTTACAAATGCACGCTTATAATAACTTATGTTACTAATGATTACTGCATAATTTTTTTTTTTTAAGTATATTAGGCAGAGGTAAACCATGCAAGACAGTTTTATGACATAGTTCAGAATTATCGGTATGGCGTTTGAATTTGTCTCTATTTGACTCTATATATTGTTTAATTCAACTATGTAGGAAAGCTCGTTTACCAATATGTATGTATGTTCAGAACAACAAGGCTCTCTGCGTATGCCTATATTCGTATAACACTATGTACATTATAATAAAAGCGGTCGAACTAGTGTGTACAACAGTAACACATGACCCTAAATTGTTGACACTAAGTCGTTTATTAACTTAATTTAACAATCGATACGCTTCGTATTGTTCAAATTTTATAAGAAACAAATTTCGTTCGTGTGCCTAAACACGAGTAATCGCGTAATCGCTATTTTGTATAGTTATTAGATTTTATATTGCGTGTTATTACTTTCATCGTGATTATATATATATATATATATATATATATATATATATATATATATATATATATATATATATATATATATATATATATATATATATATATATAAAGTATTGTGAATGGCCTGAACACAAGTGAAACAAATTGAAATTGAAATTAAACTATTATTATTATTGAAATAATAGTAATGGAAATAAATAAAAATAATAAAAAATATTAATAATTAAATTCTAAATAAAACTTTATTTGGTAAACAGCCCATGGAAATACAAAATTGAATAACATATGGCACATATATTATGTATATATATATATATATATGCGTCATTCATCAAAACTCAGCTACGGACAAAATTGCGCGACCAACGAACTCACTTTGTAAATAATTTTTTGCTTTTTTTTTATTTATTAAATTTCTAATTTACACCTAGCTAATGCTATTTAGTAAATTTTATGATTATTTATGCATAATGTGACATGAGAAGCATCCCATCCAGTGATGGGTGCTGAAGGTATAATTTTACATATTAATAGTGTTCGTATTAAATCCAGTGTCTTTGTTCTGTTGAGTCTGCAGATAACGAGTGAGGTGCCTAGTAAGGAGATCGCCATATGATTAGGATACGGTTCTCTAGGCGGACGGCGTATTTTTTAGCAACTGTTGCTATTTCTTCTTTTACAGTTTTCACTTTGAGATCTTCGTGCAGTGTAAGATTTGTTATATACCACGGAGCGTCGATAATAGTCCGTTTGAACTCTCTGTAAATAAATTTTCAAATTCTCTCGGGAAATAACGGTAAATTAATATATACTTAACGACGAATGTAAATCATGCCAATTTTGGATGATTCGTCTGCAGAGCATGTAATTCAATAATTGCATTTCATTATTTAATTAAACGGATGCATTTTTTTTATAAATAAAAAAAGGAATAAAATTAAAAGCGTGCCGATATACCGATTGACGTAAACATCGAAATTCATCGAAATTCATTGAACCGAAAGTAATCGAAATAATCGAGGTAATTATTATTTAAAAAAAAAAAAAAAAAACCAATGAAAATAAATATAATTATATATTATGACGGTATAAAATAATTTCGAAAATGTAAATACTCGATATATAATATATCTAATATAAACGAGAAATAAAAAAATAAATAAATGTTTTATGAAATAATTAAAATACACTAAATAAACGTAATTTATAAATTTACCACGATAGCTTACGCAAGATTAATTAATTAAGGTAAGTAACAAATAAAAAATTATTAAAACGTGGATGGTAAAAGGGGGAAAAGCAAACAAACAATAATATTAGATTAACGATTAAACTAAATATGAAAATAATTAAATATGACATCGCGCTAATAATAATAATTAGAACAATATTAATAAGCGAATAGCTCATTAAAATAAATTACGTTCGATACGTGTACGCTTATATTTTTTAGACATTAGCCGTATGGATATTAACGAGCTAAACTCATCATATATAGAGGGCAATCGTCGAAAAATGTACGCGACACGTTAAGAATGTATTCATTTAAAAGGTGGTAATTTCGGAAATATTCAAAATCTATTCTAGTATAACGGAGAGCATTTAGTGTTAGCGTAAATCTGACCCGAGCAATATTTTTCAACCGTAGTAGGGCAACAATTCGACGCTACTGGTTAACACATTAAAACGACGCGATAATGAACGTTAATCTTGATGCGATCTACCGACTTTAGGCGTGTAAATAATGTCGCAATACAAATTCCGTTACTTGTATTCCAGTCCTTCCTTTAACATCAACAACGAGATAATCTCGCGTCAATATTTTCATAACGTACGACCGAATGAGTTATATAGTTCGCCAACTAACGACCACTAAACCGAATTATAAAATTTTTCGTAAATTTCACCGAATGCAGATAATGGTATTATACGCGCGAATTTTTACTATTAATATTTTCTTTTACTCTTATTATAATTATTATTACGTGATAGTATAAACGCCGGCTGCACTAACGGGTCAAACCACGGACTTACTATGATCCTAGATCGCGTTTAAAAAACGTTCGGTGAATCCGGCAACAGCATTAACGGACATGGTCGATAAATTCAGTTAAAGATAAGGAAGGAGGCTGTGCGGGATTCTAAGTGTTGTGAGAACATGAGACAAGATGTTAGTATGTGGGGGTATAAACCGACAGAGAGGAGGGTCTGTGCATTGAAGAAGATAATAATGGGTAATATTTGAGCCTTGTAAGGATGACGTTTGTCTTTTTTGTTCGGAAAGGAAACGGCAGCTGAAGTAGCGTATTAGATTCGATAGAAAGTCGGTTATTTCGTTGATTAGATTTTCACACACGACTGCCGGATTTGTTTATGAGAGATTTCGGGAAAACGTTTACATTGCTAGATAGAGAGAGATAGAAAGAGAGGATCGGAAATATGTGGAAGAAAGGACGCCTCCCTGGTAGCTCAGTCAATAGCCTCATTTTTAGAGAGACCGATGTGACGGGGGAATCCAAATGAAAACTAACTTGAGATCGAGTTAGGTCACGGACAAGCAGTATGCGTTGTAGAAATGAATTATAGAAGTTGTGGAGTGACTTTAAAACATTAACCGATAAAGGATAAGGAATTTACGAATAGATTGATCCGTGTAACTCTAGACACTTGAAAATAGCAACGGATTCAGCTGAGAATATGAACTTATAAAACCGAAATCGGTGAGTGACAGAGTGTACGCAATTTAGAGCCGTCGGTAAAAGAGCAAAAAATAGCGTGCTTATATTTGGCGATTTCAATAGCGATATAGTTTTGGAGTACAAACATGGGTTAGTTTCACGTTGATACGAAGTGGTTGCAGCGATACGGTATATATCGTAAGAAGCGGGAGGATTAAAAATAAAATTGTTTAATTGAAGAAGTGACGACGAGAACTTATTTTTCACGCTGATCGAATAGTTAGGGATGTTTATTTATATCGGACTGTGACTAGGAATTTTCCGGATATCGGCAAAAATTTTCCGTTTCAAATATTCCTAAATGGCAATCCGTAGATTATCGAACAGAATTATTAACCGTTTTTCAGTCGCGCATTATATACATTTTACAGGCAGATATTTATTATTAGAGAACATTTTAACTTGATCCTCCGTGTGGTCGGAGATTAATTGTTTTTTTTTTTTTTTTAATAACCACTAATATCATCCAGCGGATACGTGTTAGAAATGTTTTATTATATCTGCGACGGTGACGTTAAATTCGGAAGTCGAAAAAAAGATATTCATCTTGGCAATATGTAATAATTTTTACTATCGCGTTTTAACGGCGATATATTTTATATCGTTATATTTAATGTATTACAAATTGCTTACCGAACGGTATTACCCCGAGCAATTTGTTTCGATTTTTTTTTAGTATTATTATTATTATTATTATTATTATTATTATTATTATTATTGTGTTTTAAAATACTTTATTTCATATTTTTTGTTTTTCTATAAAACTTATCATTTAATTATCGGTTTTACTATATATATATATATATATATATATATATATATATATATATATATATATATATATATATATATATATATATATATATATATATATATATATATATATATATTAAATAATAAAATATTTAGTTAATGTAATTTTATATTTTGATTTGGTTTTTTTTTTTGATTATTATTATTGTTAAACATTTATTTCGTAACAAAATTTTATAAACACCGTGTACTTTATTATATAATATTTATAATTATTAAAAAAAACAGCCTTATAGGCAATCGTAAAATAAAGAAAATTTCGGTGATAATTTTCGTTTAGCTATGGCTGAAAAATAAGTTAGCCTATTAATATTAATTAAAGGACGTCATAAGAAACGTGGGCAATTTGTTCGTATCGTAAAAAACGACGTGCCCTATTCTTCCATCATACGCGTACTTAATTTTAAAAGTAAAATATATTTACAATATGAAAATATTAAAAAAAATCAGATACTTCGTAAAAATTATTACAGCGCAAATAACAACGATAATGATATTAGTAGCAGAAGTAATGGGATTTTTTTATTTTATTTTTTTTTTTTTTTTGAAACATGTGTAAACAGAAATTAACTAATGCAACTTTGGAAATGCAAAAATAAAAGTAAACAAAGCCGCATCGCGCTTTCTACGTTTAGCTGAAGTTTGTAAAGTTAACGAATATACAGAAGAAACTTTAAAAGCCGCCGGCTGAAGAACTAAATCCTAACGGAAAACACCCTTTTGCAAAACGAAAAATAAGGGTTGAACGTTATCCTATCTTTAGGACGGATCGGACGGGTAAACTCTTTCAAATCCGTCGTTTTATATACTTTAGATTTATTTTTTTATTTATCGATTTTTTTTCCCCATTTTTTTTTTATTATTTTTTATATGTATCTATATTATGTGTATATTTATACATATGTACGTACATGTATTTGTAAATTTCTGCCATATGTATACGCGCCTCTAAGTAAGGTGTGTGTGTGTGTATATATTAAGATATATGTGCTACCTGTATGGTATAAATTAAAACAACACGTTACTCCGGTCGTGCGTTACAGATAATTTATAACGAAGCGCGATAATCGCGTCTAGAATACGACATTTCAATATGGTAACAGGTAGATATACTACTCGTATTAAAAGTAAATAGCCCACAACAGGAAAAAAAAAAAAAAGGGGAAAAAAAAGATGTCCCGAATAAAATGTGCAATATTAGAAAACATGAAAGATACATACAATAAAATATGGCGCATTAATTTAAATAATAATAATAATACAATAAAAGAGATACAGAAAACAGATATGTTGCCAATAGAAGATGTTACGTTTTTTAATCCAATAAGTCTTTATAGCGACCACCTACGAGGAGTACACACGCGTCGCGTTTAACAATATATAATCGCGCGCAAAATGAACACTATCAAAAATGTACCACCACACGTACACATATAGTACCACAGCCACTCCTATATTAAATGTGATGTCCGAGATTGAAATGTTAATTAAAATTTAAAGGACATCCGCCGACTGGTGGTATAAAATCAGCGGAAACCTAAAAACGGAATAATATAGATATTCTAAACAAAGAGACGTAGAATCATAAATTAATACCGGTTTCCCTTTCAAAGTGTGTGTGTATGTGTGTATTTGTGTATGTGTGTATGTGTGTGTGTGTGTGTGCAGGATTATCGGGGTATATAATTATTTCTTCATTAGTTCGTCTATTATTCGTCGAAATAAGCTTATAAATGGACATGAACCGTTGTAAGAACTTTAATCACTTTCGTTATTTTGCGCGTTTATTCTCACAGGATTGTCATTTGACTTAGTTATCATAAACGTGAAGTAAAATTTAATTAAAACTGAAAAATAATAATTATTATCATTATTATTTTTATTATTACTATTCAAATTAAATAATTCGGTTCGATCGGATTTCGATTTAATTATTGTTATTGTTATTAATAAATAAAATAATAATAATAATAATAATAAATATTACGATTGTAACAATAAAAATCAGGAATATATTTATTTATTTTTTTTTTTTTTTACGAGTAGTTATTGCCTATAAGTACTCGAAATATGAATTAATTATATATTATTACACAGTTTCGAATTTATTATGAAGTTGGTGAAAAGGAGAAGGTTGTTTACATTCGGTATATTTTTCTTCATTGCACCGATATTGAGCAAATTTCCGGCAGATAACCACGATATGGTAGACTAGCACAATTCGCATATTGGTGGTGGTTGGGCACTCAGTAGATAGGAGTGCGTACTCAGCGTGTGATACACTCGGTTGACGGCTGTTTCCAAAACCTCCGTGAAGAAATTTTACCAATCTTCGATGGCCAGGTTGTTAAATCCTTCTTTATATTTCCAAGTATACTCACCCGGAGAATGAAACGACCGATTCCACGCGCCCAGAATTTTCTGGCAATAATATTTTGCGTTGTCTTCTTCCAAATAAACAATAATAATAGTAAAAACCATCAGCGTTATTATCACGATCATAATCACAATTTTAGTTGGTAATAATAAATTCTGCGACAATAGATATTTTTATAGTTGTTGTTGCCGTTATTAGGAAGGGTTTGTAGTCGTACGGTGACGCGGTGTTGATGCAGTTTGATGTTGTTCTCGTGACATCTTAATGTTTGTCGTTATTAAAGAATTAATTGTTATTTTACTTCGGGAGTGTTTTTCTGTTTACAATCCGTACTAATTCAAGTCAAAACGACGTCAAAGCGCGAGTATTCGAATTTCCGTCTTTATCCGAAAGTATTGTTTGAAATCCGTGTTCTCAAAAAAAAAAAAAGCTTCGGATAAAGTTTCCATTAACTGAACAACGAAAACAGTCGCTATTAGCGCGTGTTTACCAAACAACGGAGTAGGCAGTTTTCGTCTTATTACGTGTATATATAACATCATCGTTATCATCATAGTGGTTGGGCTCGATCCGAGTACCGTGATGATATTATTATCCACGGTAAATAGAACACACGGTAGGGATCACGCGCAGGCTGCTTAGCAGCTATTACGTCATTGGTGTCCAGTCGAGAGCTCGACGATGTACAACGTAAACGCTACTTTCGGTTCCTTACTCTAGCTGTGATTATATTTACAATTTTACATTCCTCTCTTTTCGATATAATTAATTTATTTTAATTTTATAACAATTACATTATATCTATCGACATTATTTAACGCAATTAGTATATCGCTGTTTTGTTTTTCAACTTGTTTAAACGCAATCATTTCGTTAAAAATTGTAGTATCAGGTACATTTAAATTTTCGGATATTTTAAATAATACCAAAAATATGATAAAAATTTATTTATATAAGCAAATATTTCACTCACCAAATATTTTATTTATTGCAATTTTATCAATTTATTCCTTTTTTTTTTCGTCCATCGTCGGTATTTTTTCTTCCGTAGATTGTTCTTTTACTAGACTTCTTTTTGTTTAGCGTCTTAATTCTGATGAATGTTCGTGTTCTGACGAAACAGGAAATGGCGCATTCATCAATCCCGATGCCGCTGTATCTCAATTTTAAAATGTTGATCAATTACCTCTGAATTCCTATTGATGTTATCACTGCCGTGGTAATTGTTAAAATCTTTTTCCATATTATATACTATGTCCTGTCCACTGCTCGGTTGGATTCATTAACGCACCCAACCGGATATTGTTGCTAGCCAGTCTGTTTGCTTAGGTGAATTTATTTTTGTCGGATGCCCGTACTCAAAAACAGTATCTAGTCCTTTTTTTTTTACACGATATGCAATCAGCTAGCATTTTTAACAGATCTTTGTTTTCACCTTCTACTTGGCCCGACTTTTCTTTATCGTCCGATAATGTTTCGATCACGCGAGTAAAGTCATTTTCTTCTTCGTGAAAATTTATATCTTTTTCTAATTCTTCGCATTCCGATGATTTACTTTCGCTACCTTTTTCAATTTCATTTATTACGTCGGCGCTTAATGTTACCAGCGCTTCATTCCACGAATTAGCAGTTTTTATTATCGAACCCGCATTTTTACTAAAAAGAAGGCGCTTAATTCTTTGATTTACAGCAGTTGGCGAGGGATGATCATAAAATTTACCCGAGCCTCTAATCAAAGAAAAATAATATTCAAGAATATCTCGGTTGCACCTCGCCGACATTATGTAAGAATATCCTTCACAATATAATTCAGAGAACATCCGCTGAAAACTTCGAATAGAAACCTGAAAAGCAATTTGAAATGGTAACAGATCTACCGATTACCCTCATCGATGTGCACAAATTATACAATTTTTCCAATGTCTCATTCTGTTTCACTAAATTTTTACCAAATGCGTTTTTCATTTCATTAGTTGGATGAAAAGGAATTCTCGAATTCAGCACATCGAAACCGTCATTAATTGTTTTTTAGAGATTTTGCAACATGATCGTTGCCTGGAAGTGTAAATAGCATCAGCTACTGTTCTTGAAAGTAACTCAGCTGCTATACGGACTTTTTGTCTCTCGATTCCCGAAAGAAGTAAATGATTTTCATTAATCTTATAAGCAAATTTAAGATCTTTTTGTTTCTGTCATTCAATTAATTTTAGAAAAATGTCTTTAGTTACAATTTCACCGCTAGATAATTTGTATCCTTGATCAAGAAGATGATTTCTTTTCAACGCATGAGGAACATCGTAAGAAGCCCAGATCTTACGATTTTCACAAAGCGGATGCGTAATATTTGTTTTATCATTATTAACACCAAGGTCGGCCATAAGTTTCCTATTTGATGGGCCCGTGTCACGTACAAACGCACGAACTTTGAATCCTGTAGATTCTATCATTCTAATGATTTCAAAAAATAAATTTTTATCCACTAGTCAAAGTTATAATATATGAGTTGTTTCCATTTTCCAACGAGGCTACGAATAATCATAGCACGTAAGAATGAGGACCGCGGATTATATCCGAAATGCTATCGTAACATATATATCAGATTGAACTTTCATTTCATCGGATGAAAGTGCAACATCTTTTTCAAAGTCCGTAAATACTCTTGAATGTGATGTCAAAATATTCAAACTTAAATTTATAAAACCTGGGGCAACTACAAATTCGCTGCTCGAACGACGTTTTATAGTCACTTCACTTGGAATGGGATACTTATAGGCTTCTTTTAGGAAGTTGAAAGATTTTTTTGAAATACACCTTAACGATATTTCGATATGTCGTCAGAAGACCAGCCGGAACATTTTCCACTAACGATTACTTGTTGTTGACACTTCGAGAAAGTTCCTTCAAACGCTTTTAGCCGAACTTTTAAACTCGTAATTTCAGCCTTCGCTGTCTCCAAATCCTTTAAAAGGCTTTCATTAGTTGATTATCGCTAATATCAGAGTGATTGGATGAACAAATTTCATTATTTGTTGAACCTATGTCTTTAGCGTTGTTTCCTAACAAAGAATTTACAACTTTTTTAGACTCACGTTTGTTATACCTTTCACTTCGTTCATTTTGAATATCTGACTCGCATTCAATTAATGTTGCTATTCGCAAGAATCGAATCCTTTTTTAAATTTTTCTTTGGTTTATACCCAAGCAATTCTGATCTCAAATCACGTTTAAAATCATTTTCATTAAAGTGACGAGAACAAACGCGGGCAGTTTCAATATTAAAGTCATCAGCTCTTTTTTACTCAAATGTAACCACTGTTTCCGTACAGCTTTATCTTTGGGAAACCGATGAAAACTGATTCCTAATTTATGAGCGTTTCTGCCATGATTAGAACACCCAGCGATCAACAAGGCGTAATAAAATATTAATAATAATAATATAGTATCGAAACGATCTAACCATTTCTATGTTGATGACGTAATATATAAATTGATAACATAGGCAGTATTAAACGAAAAAAAAAAACATAAATTGCATAAGTTAATTTGTTGACCGTAATAAAAAATAAATAAAAAAATACTCGAACAAGCGGCGACAGAAGCACGAAATAATACGGAAGAACACGCGAAACAACGGAACGACTACAGTCGACTGTTTAAAACAAAAAAATAAAACATAAAAAAAAAAAATTAATGAAAAAAAAATACTAAATAAAAAAAAAAAAAAAATCAAATTAATATAAAAAACAACAAAATAAAAATAAAAAAAATAGAAAAAAAAACATTAAAACAATAAAAAAATATAAAAAAAAAAAACAAAATATAAAAAAAAAAAAATCTGAACTAGTGGGCACCGGTGACGTCAAAATTTCGTTTGACTACTGCGCAACTAGTTCGTGATACCTACCGTGTATTCTATTTACCGTGATATTATCATTCGTTTTAATCGTTTCCCCCCCCCCGCTAGAATTAATCCCGTCTATCAATGTCCTGGGTGCAAACCGTTTGCTGCAGTGAGCTGGAGTTATCATTTTGACATTGTCCGCATATCGCGTTGGTTAGGTCTTCCTCATCGACCGCGGAACCGTGCCTAATGTTATCAATTTTTCTACATTATTCCGTCGCACGATGCGGCTAAAGAGAGTGTATGTACGGTTTTTTTTTTTAACGATGTCTCTTAAATTAACTTCTTCCGCTATTTGTTCTATTCGCTGTCCACGGCGCATCATTCATTTCGAAATCGATCCTTCGAACGTTCATCATAGTGATCATCGTTATGTCACGACTTTAACAGATCCTTCTTAATTAAGTTAGTGCAACGTTCGCTTTCATTGCTCGCTTTTTAATTTCATCCGTCGAATCACCGTTTTCTGTGATAAGTGAATTTATCAACTATTTGGAGACTTGCTAAGCTTTGTGGATTAACCGTCGACATTATTTTACTTTTATCTCAACATGTTTTGTGTGTGAATTTTAATATCTTACGGGTATCGCCTCGATTTATGAATTTCATTTTACTTGGTTTTTTTAAAAATTTAAATTTAAATTTGTGAAAACTTGTAATCGTATTACTAATATCTACAACACTTACAAATATATCGTTGTAATCAATATTTTCGACGAAAACTCACCGCAATTTATTTCCTAAAATCGCGCACTTACAATCTTAAAATACTAATTATATTTAATGTCGTAAACTAAAAAAAACAAACCACATAATAAAATCGCTAAAAAATTATTTTCCTTTTTAGTAACAATCACAAAGCTTTTCTCGGCTATCCTCATCGAGCGAATATAAAAAAATAATTTATTTAAAAAAAAAAAATATATATATATATATATAAAATATAGACAATATTACTCACGTAAACGAGTGTTGTAACGGTATTTTTTAATAATCTGATAGCGCGAATGTGGTAAACAATACAATCGATAATCATCGATATAAAATGAATACGTAAACGATAACGCAATCGCGAGTAAAAATAAATAAATAAAAAAGACAATATAAATTTCATGCAAAATAGTATTTGAAACTTTTCAAATTATCTAACGTCAGTTCGATATTATTGAATCAGTAACGGTCTATGTTAGAAAAATTAAGCTCCGTTACTTTACCTTTTCCAATCTACATATCTATACGATATTTTTCTGTCGGCTGTTTACATTTCGAACGATCCGGTGTATTACGTATCAGACACGAAAGACAATTCCCCGAGGTGAGATACACCGTGACTCCAAACAAAATGAAGATATTATCGACAGAGCAAACGATCCGATTTAAGTCGTTCGCTCTAAGATTTTATTCCTAATACTCGATCGGACCTGCTGCTCCGATCAAAACACTTCGAATTATTTTCACGTTTCTTTATCATGCTCGTTCAATTTTTCCTCGCTACACCTACCGCATAAAAAATACCTTTTCAATAATCCGGCTACACCTTAAGGTATGAGCGAAAATTTTAACGCGTTTTGTGTGTGTCGTTGGAAATAAGCGTTCGATTTTGTTGTTATTTTGCTCCCATACGGAATTTTTAAAACATTCTTATTTATTGTGCAAAACTCAGCGTCCTATATATATACATATATATGTCCGAATAGGGGGGGGGGAGGAGGAAACAACATTCCAATTAAGTTCATTTCAGTTTTTTCTTTTTTTATTATGATTTTTGTTTTTTTTTTTTTAATAAAGCGATACATCCAAATTTAATAACGAAATGAATAGAATATATATACATAAAAGACGCTACTCTCGCCAGGAAATTATCCGTTTAGTTGCAGGCCGGTTGAGGAGAAATGATGATGATATATTTGTACACTAGCATGTGAAAGCATAAATACGTTATTTAATTAATCGAATATTATACAACACGTCAATATTAAACTTTTTCATTAATTCAAAATTATTTTTTTTTTTTTTTAATATTAATATAAACAATTTAAAAATTTGCCAGATAATTTGGGTTAGTGAAAACAATTAGGTAACTCTATACGTAGTTCTGAAAAAGGTACCAATTCATTTATTTATATATATATAGACACTAGAGGTTACCCTCGGCTTCGCCTGTGTAATTATTTTTTTAACACGATATCGCTGTCTCTTTCTTTTATTACACGAACGCAATTATTCCAGAAAGGGTCGATGATAAGATATTTTACAGATGGTCTTTGACAGAAATCCAGAACAGACCGATGAAAGAAATAGAAATTAAAACAAACTTGGATAGTACAACAATTTCGTGGGAAACGTCAGAAGCGATATATTCGAAAAAATTCAGAAAAATTTATCCCTACTAACGAAAATTCAAGATGTATAAATTTTTAATTCGTGTTTCTCATTAATTTCAAGTTCCTAAATACTTCTAGAACGTCAGTATTTGCTTGTTTTTTATAAACCGTTTCGAAATTCTAAATTGTATTACTTATTAGTTTATAAATATATATATATTTATATATATATATATATATATATAATATATACGTATATTCATTTGCATATATGTGCGGGGTGATGCGCACAAATCTAGGGGGGGGTGAGTTGTAATGTATGGTTAAACCTTGCAAAACTGGGGTGGAGTTCTATGCGTGCGAAGAATGTCATTCCATTTTGAAAAATATTTACCGCAGAACGCATTAATATTAGTATTAACTTGCCATCGCGGTTAATCTTGCCAGGTATGCGTGTTGGATTTATCCTGTTTCCTTATTACGTCATATTACAATTATGAACATACATATACACACATATATATATATATATATATATATATACTATGTATTTGTATATACGTGTAGTGTGTGCTTGTGTATGATATGACCGTAATAATTTGGCATGCGATACACGAGCGATAAGACCGCGAGCAAGGTAAAATAATACGTAAATCAACAAAAATCACTGCCGCAATTATATCTGCTTTTCGTTGCACACATCACGGATAGCGGTTATATTATTACGATTAATAAGATAAAATTGTATAAATGTAATAATTTGTTTAAAAATTTGATAATAACGATTAATTAATATTAAAACGATGAACGCTGGTTTTGAAGAACATAATGTTTAAATGAATTAGTTACCGAAAAAAAAAAATAAATAAATAAATAAATAAAAAACATTAAAATTGATTAGTAGCGTTCAACTATATTGGGATCAAGATGAACGGTGATTTTGAAGAACATAATGTTCCAATGAATTAACTCTACAAATAAAGAAAAGGACATAATATTACGATGAATTAGTTAGAAAAAAAAATAATAATTAAAAAAAAAAAAACATTAAAATTGGTTATAACTCTATGGGGATCGAATCGAAATAACCGTCTACCACGAATTTGTTTAATAATTTTCGAATTGACCTGAAACGAGTATATTAAACGCATTAAGAACAAATGTAACGCGGACCGGTTAATTTACTTAAGACATTTAACTCCAAAAATGGAGAGCTGATCCTCATTGCATACTTTGTATTAACACAAAGAGTGCACTCGATTACGGATGTGTGCAGTTTACGGTTTGATAAAAGACCTGTCTCCCAATAATCTCCAAGTAGTATGAAATATCGCGCTAACAATAAGCGCAGGAGCGTTATTGACAAACCTAATCGATAGCTATCTAGAGCCATAGATCTAGCCGTTAGGAAAAGACTGCCTGAAGTATACGTATTCAGCGTTGCCCAATATGGATGCGAAATTTGGATAATGACGAAAGACGAGAAGACTGATGGCGTTAGAAATCCAGTGTTACGGAAGATTATTAAAAATAAAATGGACAGATAAGGTAACCAACGAGGAAGCTTTGAGAAGAATTAATGAAAAACCGACGTTGTTAAAAATAATAGTAAAAAGAAGAACCCATGTGATAGGCACTGCGACACGAAGGGCTAATAATTCGTCTAATGGAAGGGATGCATCCCGAAAAGAATATGATTGGAAGGCCGTGAACAGATTATATTTCGCAGGTACTCGAAGGTGTGACGGCGTCATCGTATGAAGAACTGAAACGGATGTCACAGAATCGACAGAGATGAAAATCAATGACAAACCAATCGTAGGATTAAGCACCATATGATGATGATGATATATAAGAATTGCTCGTTTAATAAGATATGATATATATATATATATATATATATATATATATATATATATATATATATATATATATATATATATATATATAGTGACGCACGGGCTACCTGGCTTAAGCCCCCTAGTGGGTTTAGAAAAGTATAAAATACATATCAAGAATGCGCGTAACTTGTCAGCTCCAAGCAATAGTTAAAACAGAAGAGAATATTTGAAAGAGCTTGCGTTATCGCTAATTCAATAATAAAAGCTCATTTTGAAGAGCATGCAAAGCAGCCTCGATTGCAAAAAGTACTGTTAGAAAATATTCCTTACATTCTGTCTGCTAATGTGACATTGGAAATCCAGCTGACTGTGCAGCTCAAACAAAAAAATTGGCTGTCGGTTGAGCCGTTCGGCATTCGAATCTAATCCGGAGCGCCACAAAGCCCATAGTCGTGACCACTGTGTTTCTTTTTCTTGTTATTATTACTTGTTTCGTTGTTGTTCGTGATCGTTTATAGTTTATTTTGCCTGTCGAATTTTGTTACACATTCGCCTGTGTATATTTTATTCATTTTTATTACAAATTTTTAAATTTTCTTGGAGAGGGATGTTGAGCCCACCCTAAATACAAATTCTGTGTGCGCCACTGTATATATATATATATATATATATATATATATATATATATTTAGCAAAACAAAATAAAATCGAAGTAAATCAATAAAAAAATTTTTATTACACAAACACGAACGAAGCTTTTCGACTATTAAGTCATTATCAAGCTATTGTTGCTTGATAATGACTTAATAGTCGAAAAGCTTCGTTCGTGTTTGTGTAATAAAAAATTTTTTAGTGATTAACTTCGATTTTATTTTGTTTTGCTAAATTCATAAAATCACTACTCTCCAATACATCAACATATATATATATATATATATACATATATATATATATATATATATATATATATATATATATATATAATTTTTTATGTACATTATATTCGATTATTTGTTGCGATGAATTACGTTTTTTTTCCGTTCTCTTACTTTACGTTTTTCAATTTAATCTTTGTTCGCGTGCTAGTTATTAATATTATTATTATTCTGTTTAACGAATCTATTAATTACGTACGGTTTCCAGAAGTTTTGAAGATCGCTATAATTACATCGATTTATAAGTTATGTAAGCCTGTTTGCATCCATTCGAATCTTTCGAAAATATTAAAGAAATGAATAGGAATTAATGTCCAATTAAATAAAGAGTATAAATTACTTTAGTACAAATCAGTTTTGTATTGTTATCAGGCGAAGCGTCTGATCACGCTTTGTATCATTACACACTTTATATTACGGAAAATTCAGACGAAGGTCGTTTTGTTGTTGCGCGGTTTATTTCGACGTAGGTAGAGAGCATTCGACATAGTTAATCATGTTATTTTATTGGATAAATTATGTGCGTACGGATTTAGCGGCAGCATACATCATTGGTTTAAGACGTAACTGACAAATCGTTACAAAGACAGGATGTACAACGAGCGAAAGTGTGACGCAAGATTTCGGGGTTCCGCAGAGTAGCAATTCGGAATTGGAAAGTTTTTCCGAAATTAAATACGTGTGTATACAACCGGATAGTAAATTATGTACGCGCAGTCTAAATAGCTTGCTAGAAATTTGAGAAAATTTAATTATCCGTTTTATTACCTAAGGCAACACTTTTCATACGTTCATCTTCGTCGGTTACATTTTGCCTTTTATCAACCTTCTTTGTCTCATACGGTATCATTCACTGGGCCATGTTAGACTATTAGAAACATTACAGAAGGCAATATTGAAGGTCAATTATAATAGTAGATGAATAGTTACGTCGAAGACAAATTTTTGTCAATTAAACAATTGCACGAAGTACAACTTTTAAGTTTCGTTTGTAAGAATAGGAAGAGGTGGTACATGGAGGACAGCGAACCATGAAAATTCCATAGTTCCACTGTTATCTCGTACAGGAATGCAAACTAGCTACGCCCGTGCTGTATAGTTCGCTGCTGAATGTAGTAAAGGTGGACTAAATAAATCGCAAACGATGATATCATTCGAAGTATACCGTTAACGAAAATTCGTAATTTAATATTAATACTTGCGTAAAATTTACTAAACCTAATTTTTTCTTCGATGCAGGTGCGAAATTTTTAATTTTATTTTTTATACATATATATATATATATTTTTAATGTTGTTTCACGGAGTGCACATAATATGTTCACATGTATGTTCATACTACTTTATGTATACGTGCTTATACATGTCGGTGTGTATGTTTGTTATGATTTCTTGGGTACACGTGCGTTTATAATAATGTAGAGCATTTTTTTTTTTTGTATATAATTTTATTATTATCATCATCGGTAGTCGTCATTTTTTTTGGTTTACATTTAATTGCGCATTAGCGGAACTTCACAGATAATATGTTCACTTTGTAATTTTAATTAGAACACGAACGAAAACGCTACCAGTTACCGTTACAAAATCATTAAAATCACGCGTTAACTGCTACCAGCAGTTCGCTATAAGCTGTAACTATTAGGTTTTTTCGTTTTTTTCGTTTTTTTTTAATTGGATAGGGCAAATATATTTATGAAATGTGTTTATAAAAGAGCATAGTGTACATTATATCAGTTGTGTGTAATAGTTCCTTGCCAAGTGTACTTAAAAAATAGAGTGGAAGGGAGTCTCTCCGACCACGTGTGTGTGCAAGTAATTAAGTATTCCTTAAATTTATATATATATATATATATATATATATATATATATATATATATATATATATAAGCTTAGAGAAAAATAAAATATAAGTTTGTTTGCACACTTATAATAACTTATGGTACTAATGATTATTGCGTATATATATTTTTTAAGTATATTAGGAAGAGGTAAACCATGCAAGACACAGTTTTATAGTTCAGAATTATCGGTATTTGAATTTTTTTATTCGACTTTCTATTAAACATCTAGTGCGAATTTTCTTTGCATTGCCTTTTCTACAAATGTTAAAAGGGTCTCCATATTATTTTTGTTTAAGGGATTGGTTGGGTTTAATTTGATATGTCTTAAGTCATTAAAGACAGTTGCATATGATGTGTTCGATATTGTCGACCTCATCACTACCGCATATTTTACTTTTAATAGCGTATAAAAATAAATGATTTAATTTGAAATGAAATGAACTATTATTATTGTTTTATATATATTGTTATGCGAAATTATTCACTGGGGTGCTGCTACTAAATAGTATACTAATTGCATAGCTGATGATTCGATTAACTTTGACGAACAGGACAACTGATATTCAATAAATGAAACATTGGTTTGTTATAGGACTTGAGGATTTATATAAAATTGTATTATTACATTTTCTATTATAGAAGTAGATTTTGTTTTAAAATCTCTAATTGCGAAAGGATTGCTAGATTTAGTTACCGGGGGGGGGGGAATATGCCAAATTTTATTAAATATCGTACACAAATGCAAACTCGATATACGGGTGCTGCATAGCCTGACCTAAGAAATCCTGCATATTTAGTAAGGATCTCGAGGATAATTAAAAAATATATGTACGACCGTATTGAGATTTGGCCACCCCTCGTATAACTTTTATGTAATTCGTTCCTTTGGCCGTTAAGTGTTTGTGTTCACATTCATACATATATATATATATATATATATATATATATATATTCATGTTATTTTTATTTTACGTTAGTTCTGTTCGTATAGTTCCTATCATTTTCGACACAATTACGGGTGTGCACCTTTTTGGGAGTATCACATCGTTGCGCAATATTACGCGCATTAAATTATTATAAATTCCTTCGACAGAAGTTTAGGCGCAGATGTATATCCTCTTAAGCTACGGTTTCTTAGGAGTTTGAATGACGTCACGAGAACGTTCACAATGGAAACAAACGATGGTGTTTTCTTAAGAAGCGGCAACTGTTACCGTTGTAAAAAAACCGCTGAAATCGCGGCAACGTTGCTTTTAAAGCGGTCATCATTACGGTGATGAACAGTGTTATCGACGTTTTATCATTGTACGGTGATATAAATCGGTAAATATTGAAAAAATAGAATAGATGATAAATTAGTGTAAAAATTAATAAAACAATGTGAAACGCAGTTTATTATAAATATTGAAAAAACAATAGATGATACAATTAGTTTAAAAATTAATAAAACAGGCATATATAAATAATGAAAAGAAAAAAAAAATAGAATAGATGAAACTTAATATATCTGTATCTACAGTTTAAAAAAAAAACACAAAACTAAATATGTTAATAAAGCTAAATCTAAATCGTCCATTTTTAAAAAGAGTTTACAAGATTCAAAAAAATGAACAGTATTTACATAATTGAAGAACGGTGTTTCTAACTTTCTGGTTCATCCTAAATGCGGGCATCTATTTTTCACCGCTTTATGACGTCATTCGTAGGCTAAAAAAACCGTAGCTTTAGTGTTAGAAGTTTCCTTTTGTCGGCTGATCCGGTTATGCGATTAAAATTCATAATTTCGCGGTATTGCAATTAAAGCATTAGTCAACCGTGGCCACGATACCGTTTAACTGTAATGTTTGCAGCGTGGCCGACTGTCCTTTGTCTATAATATTTTTTCTTTATAATATTTATTTTAATACCTAATTAGAGTTAATATTTAACTATTTTAATACTTTTTTGTATCGAAAAGTTCTTTGGGTATAATATCCGTATTATTTTCTTCAGTTTATTTAGGTGTATGCGTACTACCTTATAAATCTTGAATTAAATTGGAAAGTTTAATTTTTTTCCTTTTTGTTATAACATTCTATTTTATTTTGCCTTTTTTTCTTACAACTCGTTACTTCTTTAATTTGATGTAGGAATGGACTATCTCATCCCTTCTTCCATCGCAATAAGTTAATTATAAGTGTGGATGTGTCTTTCTTTTCGCAGGTACCTTCATCGTATTATTTAAACTCCTTATTTCGTTTTTGATTTTTTTTAGGGAGGGCGTTTTCAGTAGTGGGTACAAATCACGCACGCTCATTTTTTATTCCTATGCGCGTATGTACTGCGTTAATAAAAACTAATTTTTTTTTTCCTTTACATCAGTGTCGTTTGAAGATTTTCCCGCTTAAAAAAAAAAAAAAAATCTATAAATTATTTATAGTGTAAAATCGGCGTTCGTGCAATTATGCGCATAGGTGAAAAATTTACCGTACAATTATATTCATTTTTGCGATTTACATTATCTTCTAAATTTTATCCATATTTGTATATATATATTGTATCGGGAATTCGAGCATATAATATGTTGTGCGTGAAAGTTAGCAAAAGCATATCTTTTACCGTGTCTATTCATTTCTTAATGTGTTCATAATAAATTAACTCCGTATAAAATACTTATCCGTACTCCACGTACTGTTGTCCAGCTTGTAGTTTTGTTTCCAATATCAAATTTTAACAAATTACAATTATTACAAAACATGTGTCTCGCATATGTATGTCCGTAATATAGGACAGACTCGTGGACACGAACACTACCTTAAATACGTCGTATACTAAGGGAATCGCTAAATTTAACGCGTAGTGCTTTGACTAGTCCACGATATAATCATTTAATACCGCAGGTAATTACGGTTCTAGGCAACTTCGATCTATAGTAAATATAATAAACATGCTCAAACGTAACCTTTCGCAACGTTATAAATGGCATTTATTTTGCGATATATTATTTCTTCTATATTTACTTTACAACCTGTGCCATTCTTTTGGTTTATTATTATTATGATTTTGCGCATAGTCGGTCTTTATTTTCATGTACGTTAACTTTTTCATGAAATGTCATAATAAATTGAAATCGAATTTCTTTTTCGCTATACAGTTTTCCTTTATATATATATATATATATATATATATATATATATATATATATATATATATATATATACTTTTTTTTCTTCTACACTCATTGCGTTACGTAATTATTATTTAAATTTATTATTTTTATTCTTTAATGCAAATTATGTTGAAATATACGTTATTGTTGTAAGTTTGTAAATCGGAATTAAATAATATATTTGAATTTAAATTGAATCCAACAATTATTATTATTATTATTATTATTATTATTATTATTATTATTATTATTATTATTATTATTATTAGATAATAAGTTATCTTGGAATAGCCATATAGAATATATTAGTAGTAAACTCAGGAAGTTAAATTATTTATTTTACTATCTTAAGCAGTTCTTTAATGAAAAACAATTGCGTCGGCTTTATCTTGCTTTGTATCAACCTATTTTATCGTATGCTATAATACACTGGGGCGGAGCTGCTGTGTACCATATACGACCTTTAGAAATTTTACAGAATTATTTGTGTAGATTAATAAGTGGGAAAAATGGTTCTGATGATATTCTTAAACTGAAGGACATTTATAAATTGCACTTACTCGAGTTTGTATTTAGAAATAAAGAAAGATTTGATATTCGGATTAGAGGTAACGAGATCATCGATGCATGAGATTGCTAGAGTACCAAAGTTTAACAAATATCATACGCGTATGCAGACAATTTATATGGGTCCTGCATATTACAATACTGTACCTATAGACATAAGGAATAGTTTAAAAAATTATAAGAGGAGGCGTAAGGCTATTGTTAAATATTTGTTAACTAATAGTTGATTGTGTTCTTCTTAATTTGTGCTTTGAGTTGGAGTGTGTTATTAAAAAAAAACAAAATTTGTTCATATATCAGTTTGATAATAAGTATTTAGTTTTTCTTTTGCAGGTGTAAATGTGTATGCTTTGTTGTAGTGTGTACCTAGTAAGTGTATGCTAAATTATATTCTGGTGTTAGGTATATATGGACGTTTGTATGTGCGTTATGTCTCTTTTCTGTTTTACTCCTTATGTTTATAAGTTTGATGTGTGCATATTTATGTCTGTATATGTAGTATGTGTATGTAATGTGTAATGGGTACTGCATAGTTAATAGCATGTGTATATGTAAAATTTCAGTATTGTGATTTACTTTTTTTCTTGTTTTTTTGGTGCCTAGTATTAATGTAAACCGTTAACGGTGCTACAAGTATAGTATATTAATTTTATTATGTAATCCGCGACTCGCGCAGAATTGCGCATCCGCGGAAATCTTGTGTGTATTATTTATATCATGTAATTGTGAAATATTTTGAAATAAATTGAAATTGAAATTGAAATTGAAATTATTATTATTATTATTATTATTATTATTATTATTTTAAAATATTGATATTATAATATTGTAAAATGTTCGGAATTTTTCTTTCTTTTTACAAGGGAATGTTAGTAAATTTTATAATGTGGTGCGTATTTGTACAATATCGCCCGTGGTATTTTACAATATATTTTGTTACCGGAGTAAATTTGAAACCGTTGACGTGTACCGTTATCTTCAGAATTTTATTACAACATCTGCTAGGCAATCTTGTAATCTGCCGATGACAGAAATAGAATAAGGTTACTTATGAAAAGAATTCGATAATACCGATTGAGAAATATTCCGTTGTAATAGTCTCGAAATTGTAAGATAGATTCGATAGAATACGATATGAATACACCGGATGTAGAAGAAAACCGCGGAAATTATTTCGGTAGACGTAAGCTTACGAAAGTAGTTGTCGTCGACGGTAATAATAGAATTTTTTAAGCCGCGGAAAAAGGAAAAAAAACGAAACGAATAGAGATAACAGAAAAATGTCAAAAATTTCAAAAAAATGTTATCTCGGTGTGCGAACAGAGAGCGTCTGTGTTCATGTCAGGTAAAGATCAGATCGTCAGAAATTTTCCGACTACGTGAAATTTACATACTCTCCTAAAATAAAAACGGTTAATATATAAGATGCAGCCTATTGACTACTTTTTTTTCTTGAAATACAGCTTCTATTGGTCCCCTTTATATTGGAAGTTAAGCGGCAAAACGAGCGAGCGAGCAAGCGAATATATATATACATATATATATATATATATATATATATATATATATATATATATATATCTGAGGACAACGTCATCTCTGCGGTTTGAAAATGAAGTTTCAACGGTAAAAAGAAATTGTTGATTTAGCGAAGCTTATTTAATGAGGATGTCGATTGTCACTTTCGTTGACACGAAGCAAAACGCGTTGATTTAACATAATTACGTACATCCATAGTCGTAACTGGAACGTTTGGGATCGGTAACAATGTAGCAACCTCCTTCGCTGCTCTACTTGTCAGTCCCGGCATATATATATATATATATATATATATATATATATATATATATATATATATATATAAAATCTGGTAGATACAATCAAGAAAGAAGCAAATATTAAAATCTACATAGAATTAAAAAGCGGACAGCGAATAGCAAAATGTGCAGAACTTCGACAAGTACTACATATTCCGTACAAAGTTGAACCCTCACTATGCTAAAATGTAATTAAAATAAATAAGCGCTTATAGATAGGGCTACATTATAGATATATACGCACAAGGAAATGCAAATAAAAAAATCTTGCATAGCACGGTGGAAGAAAAAAGAACAGAGAGAAATGAACGAGTAATTAAATGAATAAACATTAAAAAAAAATGAAATGAAGTTATATTAGAATAGAGTAAATCGTATGCGTGCAATCTGAAGCCTCCGGAAGCGATTGTTTAATTCTTTTATGTTTATATTTTTCACGTGTGTTTTGTAAAGAGTTTATGGTGTAGTTAACAATTTTCCGTATAAGTACTCGCCGAACATTTTGTTATAGGATCTAGTAGCTTGCTTCGACTAACTGCGAGACGTAGGGACGATTCGATAATTCACGCATTTCGGTGAATTTCGTCTAATATGGAGCGTTAAGTGTATTACGAAAACATTTATTCTATATTGTTTTTGCAAATTTTTGTTAATTGTAGAATTATTGCTCCTAATAGAGCAGGAGTAGAGAGTAACATAGGTAAAATGTACGTCTCGTAGATTATTATTTAATTAAGTAGGAGAATACCTTTTTATAGTCGCGAATGTATTTTATAAATTATGTAACAGGTATGATGACGAAAGTCGTCTATCAACAATGAGATCACGATGCTGAACATGTGATTTCCAACGTAATTGATTATTGTTTTGTTCTAAACTTGATAGATATTGTGTAAGGATCTTTTTTTTTTTTTTTTTTTTTTTTTTTTTTGTCTTCTGGGTATTGATTTTTCCACTGTGTATAGTATTTATATCGTCGAGATAGCCTATAGAGCACGGACATACAGAAGGTACCGATATATTATTCATCAGAAAATAAAAATATAAATAATCTTAATATTATCTCGTGTGGAAAACGATGACAAACCATCACGCACAACACCATGTGCGCGCTAGTATAACAATATAGTACACTAGAAAAACACGCGGGGCCGCATTGCGTCCTGGCAACAAAGCGATTACAATCAGTTCTCCCGGGTGTGTGTGTGTGTCTGTCTACGCTAACGTCATATTGTTATCGCCTTATTAGCTACTTACACTGTACAACAAAATATGTATAGGTAAGTAGTCGATCATTTAATGATGATGATGATACACTTATATATCCAATTATAACTTTTAGACAGTCTGTTGACTGCAATATCAACTCGATATAAGGATGTAAAAAAAGTGTCATCCGCATATAGAGATGTTATAGAAAAGGATCGAAAAATACTATCGCACGGTACAGCGGCTATTAAAGTTTATTAAGTGTTATTTATTTTGACTGTAAAAAATATCGAATATAGTATGATCTTACGATAAGTGTGAGACAATCTCTACGTCTAGGATTAATAATCCGATTTGTTTGTATATTTAAATTGATTTCCTACATAATCAGCTTGACGGACTGATTACAAAGCGAGTAAGAGTTGTGGTTGAAAATTGCGTTTTATTTGAAACACTGTGTTCTTTAGCGCATGTTTTTAGTCTGTCGAGAATTGCTTTCTTTATAATTTTACCTATATTACTAATTAAACTTACCTATTTTAGGAATAGAGACAACGATAGAGCTTTTCCATATAACAGGACAGTATCCAGTTAACAACATCTTAAAATTCGTAACATACTCTACGGCTAACCTCGTTGTCTTGTATTTTAATTTTTTTTACCCAGGAATTTATTTCCTTAAACGAGACCCATTTAACTCTGCGAAACAGTTAACCCCCGGAGTAGCGCGACAATATTTACATACAGCGAGATCAACTTTATTTGTACGATTCATAGAAGAGAGACTGATATTTTGATTATGTACACGATAATGAAAGTGTACTAAGAGTTCAGCTTTGTCTTTATCGGGCGACAACACTATGATAAGTTAGTGGCGGAATGTTGAAAGTTTTACTAACTTTCCAGAAACTTTTATCGTTGCTCAATCGTGGTTCGTTATTTCAAACATTATTTCGATATTCCGTAAGCTCGGTTTTAATGTAAATAAATTCATAGCTGTTTTACACCGGTTTAGTCTAATTTTTTGTGTTTTTTTTTTATTTTTTTATGTTGTTTTCGGAATTAATTTTGCTTGAACACGCTCTGCGTACATTTCTAGAAATCTGAAAAAATGTGATCTTCTTCTACGCCATGTCCAGTCGAAGTGATCATCATAGCTACTAAATATCTCTGAACGTATCTTGCGGTTGAGATACTGATATTTGATACAATCTTCTCATATCTGGCTTCCCAAGAAGGTTTTCGCCTACCAGGTTTTCTATGGCCAATAATTTCACCGTATTGTACAAGATGGAATATTGGAGATTTCAAGAGCAATATAGTTTTGAAGTATATGGGGTGGGCATAAAAGCTTGGAAAGGTGGGTAAGTTATCCTTATAAGACTCCGTATATCCCGCTCAAACCTTACCCATTCCTATTTTCTTCATGGTACAGACCCGCCACTCTGTCCCTTTTGCCAAATGCCTCAACTGCTCATACTCCACATACTAACATCCTGTCATGCTCTCACAACATTAAGAATCCAGCACAGCCTTCCTCCTTCTTTACTTCAACTTTTATCTGAATCTACTGACCATATTCATAATGTGTTCCTGTTCCTGGATTCACTGAGCCTCTTAAATCAGATCTAGGACCACAGTAAGCCTGTGGGCGCATACGGCCCGTTAGTGCAGCCGGCGCCCGTATAAAAATAATAATATCTTTTTTTTTTCTTTTTTTTTTTTTATTTAAATGGGGGTGCCTTTACAGCTTACCTAACGTGATACTGTGGGGACTATCTACATCTTAATCAAGACTTCTCTAGAAATGTCGCTATATGGGGGAATAATTGTAGATTATGCAGATGTAGAAGGGACGATACATTATACTTTAGATGATTTTGTTAGCTTTCTTCCATTATACTAAATATTAGTCGTAAATAATAAGTTCAATTCTTCGTAGTTGTATTATCATCTCGTTAACCGTTATGTAGTTTTTTTATATTATTATTATTATTATTATGATGACGATGTATATTATTTTACATAATATCTTACTAGGCGACGAAAAATATAATTCTGGGTGTTTAGGCAGGTATTTATATTACGTTCGAATATGAAGGAATTTTTCAACCAGGATATTTCATCGTAAAATCACTTTGTATACAAGCTGCTCTAACAGCTTATAAGTTACAACTACCGATTATATTTACACTATACGCGCGTTATATTATAACCTAGCGCACGTGCGTTTACGCGCACTAATAGGCGCATGCATCCGTCGCGGTAAATGTACGAATACGTGTAAACGTATTATCGCATTGTCGTGGATAGGAAAATAAATAAATGATTCGATTTAATTCGATTTAATTCGATTTAATTCGATTCAACGACGAGGATGACTATTATTATTTTAAGTATTAATCATATTCGATATTAGTATTTTTAATATTGTTATCATTACGGCTGATCACCTCTTGTTATTTATACGTAGTCCAGCATTTATTCGAAGAACGACAGAAAATTTGAACAAATAAAAATTATATAATTTTAAAAAAAAAAATTGGACGTTATACGAAAGTTTATTATTAAAAAAAAAAAAAAAAAAGTAAAACAAATAAAAAATGGAAATCTGTATAAATATAACCGACCGATTAGTTTAATTAGCGTTTCTTAGTGTAGTTAGCGTTTATTAGTGTAATTAGCGTTTATCAGTTTAATTAGCGTCTATTAATGCAATTAGTGTATTCGGTGAATTGAATTAATCTCGGTTACACTAAGCGCTTGGCATCCGGAAAATGAAATCTTTTTAATTAGCGAGTAGTTCCGGTTTAATCCTTTCAGGCACAGCGTCGTCCGCTCTAAAAGACCGTATATGTTTCTAGTGTCAAAAAAATTGTTTATTTCCGTTACAAGGGGACATTTATTCGACACGGAACGTTTCAATTCTAAAAATATTTACACGCAACACCTTGAAAATTACCTGCATCTCGGAAGCGTTAATATACCCACCAAAAAAAAATTACGTTAAATGTTCTTTTTCTTGAGTCATACACCAACGTTTATAATCGTCGTGTAAAATATCGACAATATGTGACTGAAGGGGTTTTAAATTAGTTCGTGAAAATATTACAGACCAAACAATAACAACAACGAAACAACAATTTGGACCGTTGTTCGTAATTGATATCGTCAAAAAAAAACAACTTCCTACTCTCCGGTCTATTATACAAAAATTTCCACTTAATGCGATAAAGTGAAACCAAACGATATTCTTCCGTAATGGGACTTGGCGCGGTAGTTTCCAAAAAACAAGTTCTCATTATGACTATCGTATATATTATATACATACATACATATATATATATATATATATATATATATACATATATATATATTGCAATGGCAAAACAAGCTTTCGTAAATAGAGAAACAGGAAATCATCGATGGAGCTAAGGAAAAGAATTGCGCAACGTTACGTGCGTCCTGTGTTAATATATACGACCGAAGAGTCGGTTATTAACGACAAAATGGAAAAGAATGTTGGACGAATTCGAAATGTAGACTTATCGACGAATATTAAGGACATCATGGACGGATCTCATCTCCAACAAGAAGGTGTTAATGCAGCATGGACAGGTTGACTGTAGTAGGTGATATTACGAAATGGAAATTTAAGCATATAGATCACAAACTTCGGGAATAGAGGCTATTTACGTTGTCGGTACAAGGAAAAATACTTGGAAAAACGACAATATGTAACATCAAACACTGGATTCAGCAGAACCAACGAAATGAAAACTGCAACCAGATTTAGGACAAAAAAGTTCAACGACGCACCTGATGCGCAACCTCCTTTGAAGGAAATGCAACAACTTGATGATGATATATATATATATATATACATATATATATATATAGATGAAGCTGATAAACAACGTTGTCGAAAAAACTTACCAACAGAACTAAACAAAGAAGACCGGTCGATAGACATCAGACGGAGGAATTATTACTAGGAGTTTCTTAAATACGCACAATTTTCCAAAACTGAAGAAAATGAAACTGATATTAAAATTAACGCGAATTTAAACTGTAAATGAATTCCCTTCGCTGTTTTATCGAAGGATTGAAGTCATCTTAATTTTAAAGCAATTACGTTATCGATGACTGTACAACTAACTATAGGAATGAATTCACTCGAGCCGGAAACTGAAATTACCCGAATGGTGTCTCATGATAATTATGTTATACGCGCACAGTGAACTGCCGATTATCCGTTTATGACTTATTCGGTTTACGGATTATCCGTTTATGGATTATTCGATTTGCGGATTATCCGTTGTAATAATTAAAGATCGGACCTTTTCACAGCTACCGCGCTTATAATTTTGTCGGGTTTAGCTGTTAATATTGTAAGAATTGACGCAACTGTGGACGTTGAACTAGCGGAACGATAATTTTTGATGATATCGGTAGCGTGGTTAAAAAAAAAAAAAGAAGAAAAAAAAAGTAAAATACTATCGCGATCTTCTCACTTTATGAACAATCTTGCTGCTCACAAGTACTGTTTTGCTCGTGAACAATCTTGTTCAGAGTATTCAAAAAGAAAATGAAAACAGGATTATTTATCAAACGGAGTTTCGAACAAATATCGGATGAAGAAAATTTATAAGATCGGTCTTTCAAAATGATATACGGACACCTGAAGCTCCCGGTATTCGACGGATGAAAACGTCGTTATTAACGGCGCCGCGTTATACTTTATAGCGACGATAGTACTGACGCAGAAATTGTTCACTATAAATGAGCGTAAAAAAAAAGGGAATATTCCACAACAACGCACGAAAAATTCGAAACAGGCACGCACTACGCGGAATACTTTTAAAGCGTTAAATATTGAAATGGAAATTCCTAGTTAGACGTCGTATGGATGTTAACTTTTTCTTTAATAAAAATCAGTTTTCATTAATTGACCAGGATAATCCGGAGTTATATATATATATATATATATATATAATCCGGAGTTATATATATATATATATATATATATATATATATATATATGTATGTATGTATATATGAAATGAATTAACATCAAATGGGGAGCAAAAACGAAATGCGAACATCAGCGCTTTGCCACTCAGCAGAACAGTACGCTTGCCCAGTTTCGCAGTTTCGAACCGTTCGGCACATGTAAAGAAAGTAAATGTTGCTGTTTGAACTGCACAAGTCGTACGAATTCATGGGAACTGTGCATCATCTGACCTTAGAAGCACCGTAGATAACGACGAAAAATAACAAACAATAAACGCCGACCACTACATAACTATACAGGACTTGCTGACGGAAGATTAAAATCGAGAAACGTAGCTTTTTAGGAATAGTCGAAGAGCACTCGGAAAAGTGGATAAGACTAAAAGCTTGTGAAGAACTTAACTAGTAATGTAACAGATTCTCTTACAACGAGAAACGATTTAAATTTTATTTTCTAAACAGAATAAGAAATGCAAACAAACGGAAAATGTGATTCGATGCGAATCGATGCAGATAAACTAAATTCGAGCGTAACTTACTCGACACATTCGACTCGGATTAATTATATTCCGATACGGATGAAGAAACTTTAAAATTTCCCAGTTATGACGGGATAATCGTGTAAACCGATAGTTATTAACTGGAATATTTTCCTTTTCCCTTTAAACCTAACCTAAAACACTAGTTAGTTAATCTAAACCGCGGATAAGGTGCGGACAAAAATATTACAGTCGACATATAGGCGTATTTAAGAAAATTTATAAACCGTGAGCGCGAACACGTCGAACTACATCGTAGGAAATGTTCTTCCTTATTGTGATGAAATCTATTTTGTAACTAGAAGTACGTATTTCACGAATTTTTAGAGATGCTACTTACTTCTGTCTGTGACTTAATTGCAATTTTTCTAGATACGTAAGCAGTGCAGATAAGAGATAAATCTGACATATGGAAAATTTGGAAAATCAGATAAATACGAAGTAAACGGACCCAGACCGAATCGAAATAATAATAATCCACGTACGCGCTGAACGTGTTTCCCGACCACTCGTCGACCAGTATTTGTTGATGTGGTAAAAAGGTGGGATAATCTTTATTAGTTCATCAAGGCGAAAAGTATCATCACAAAAATAAAAATACGAAAATAGTCCTAATATTATTATCACCTGGAAGGCAATGGCAAACCACCATCACGCACAACGCCATATACGCGCTAGTAACAATGTAGTACACTAGGAAAATACGCGGGGCTGCATTGCGTCGTGGCAACAAAGCCAGTCTCCCCGGTGTGTGTGTGGTCGATGTAACCAAACGCCAGCCACCTAATATAATTCATCAAATTCCTTACAGGTGCCTTACAAAAAAAATATCAACATTTAATATATATATATATATATATATATATATATATATATATATTCCCAGTTTTCACTCTTTGACCAGTTTAAGTGGACTGGTCAGACTGTAAACATATATTATTATTAGCCTTAATAAAATTATATAATCTACGCGCATCCAAGGAGGTCTTCCACAATAAGCTCTTCAAATTTTATGTATTCCTTGTCGATAGAAGTTCAGACAGAAAGTGATATCTATTTTTGTATTTGGTGCAGAAGCAGATCTGATGTTCGATGCTATCTTCGACATCGCATAAACTCCACTTCTAATGATCCCAAACTTGGCAAGATTACTAGATGTACAGTTTTTTTTTCTTGTTTAGTACAATCTTATACTTAACGTATAAATTAGTACTAGTGAAAAACTTAAATTAACAAAGAACACAACTTTCAGCGGTTTATATAAAAAATACAAAGAACTATTTGACTAGTTGATACAACAAATAACGCAAGATTCGATTTATTCCTGTCTGTAACTTATTAGTAATTGCTTTAGGTATGTAAGAAGTACAGAGAAGAGCTGTATCGTCTGCATAAAAGAGCAGTCTGAACATCAGGTAGATTTGGGAAATCAGATAAGAACAAAGTAAACAGAAAGGGACCCAAAATATTACCTTGAGGAACCTCCGCTGAGCAAGTTTTCATAGTAGACCTTGAATCATTGATGGTAACGTAAAATAGTCTGTTTGCTAAATAGCTGTGAATATGACTAGTTGATATGGTTTCGTACGCTTACGGCGTCTAACGTCGTTTTCAGTGTTAACAGATGTCGCGCCTTCTTATTTGGGTGAAGATGGAGTCGTTTAGTGTGTTGGCAAAGTGCCATATTGTTTCATCAATAGGTAGGATTTCCAAATCCGAGAAGTCTTTTATCTAGACTAAGCTTGGAATTTCGACCAATTAACCGATACATTTATCTCCATTTATGAGTCATTTGTTCTTTTTTCATCTTTACATGCGTTTTCCAGTTCAGTCGAACGTCCAAATGCGCACCTAGATATTTTGCACTATCCTTTTGAAGAATAGACAGTCGTTCGAGATATAAAGGATGATAGTTATAACGTCGTAGTGTATAAATAACAAGAAAATACTTTTATTGATTAAGCATGATTCTCATAGCCGTAGCACCTGCGAGCGTTACGATGCTCGTTTCAACTGATCCTGGGATGTGGGCCGTATGCATGAGGTAAAAAATAGGTACGAGGACATTTCCTTGTGGAACACCTGCATGTATCGGTTATTATTTTGTCTTTGTCCATAAGAAAAGCGAAAAGTTCCTTCGAAGAGATATGATTCTAATAATTGACACATATTTTTCAAGAGGTTATTACTTATTTCATGTATGAGCCATTTGTGTCAAACTCGATCGAAAGCTTGTAAGATATCTAAAAAAACTGTTGAACAGAATTTCTTTTCTTCGAGGGCTGTTTCCACTTTCTTTGTCACTCATTGTATTTGATCAATCGTCGAACGCTTGTTACGGAACCGGAATTGATGATCTGGTAAATTTACGAATGGTTTTAATCGTTTAAGAAGAAGATGACCACTCCCTAGTCTGACAAACATCGAGAAAATAATCCCTATGTTTAAACCAGGGCTCTTTATATGCGAATAAGATATATACGTCGTGTATGTATAATGATTAAAAAAGTAAGACCATTGTTCATTAAACGACTGAAAAAAAAAATCTACTCTAGTATCAAATCGAATGAACGCTATTTATTTTGTCAACGTAAGCAAGTAATCAACATGATTTGTTTCTAATGTCTATTACGTGTGCGCATTTTATTTTTGTCAGCATAGGCGACTAAATCTTAATTGAGTATAAATTACAATTCATTAAGTACGCATATGTATACACGATTAAACGCATTTGAAATGTGGACGTTCAGGCGCACGTGGTTAATCTCATGGAAAGCGAAGAGAACAAATAATAAGTGCTACAAAAAAGCGGAATGGAAGAGATGATCCCGATAGATGACATCGTGAAGAGGAAAAGAAAATATGTAGCACACAACACGTAAAATCAGTGAGCAAGAATTATTCACGCTGGCTATATCGGGGAAAATCGGAGGGAGGCCTCCACGGGGAAGAAAATAAAGACTAGAAATGATAACATCAGAAATTGAGCCAAAACCCGTTAAGTACATAGTGGATGCTGGAAGGAGCAGACGATTGTGGACATATATTCGATTTAACTGCATATAGAGTTTGGTGCATGCAATCTTTGGAAGATGATATATATATATATCCCTGCCGGGGGTTTTTCATACCTTCCGGCCCGGAGCTTTAACCGAAGCGGGGCGCGTCCAGAGGTGGCGGATAGTGGAACGGCCTACAGATATGTAGGTTAGCTGCGAATAAGACGTTAGTCAAATAAGCAGTCGCGGACCAAAAGCGGCTACTGGTGGAAAGCCTCAGGTAGGTGATTCCAGTAGCGACAGGGCAATGAGACAAGAGGATGTGGATGAGCAACTTGAGGAGCTGCATACTAAAAGTTCACAAAAACCTTATACCTCCTCAGCAGCAAACCACTACCTTGTGGTGAGGATCTAAAGGCTGGTACCACCCCAAATAAAGTGGTAATTTCTCCCTCCTGATCCATACTTTATTCCTCATTAGTTTCTTCTCCAATTTCTTTTCCTTTATGCCCACAGTAATGCATCGGCTATTATGTGTCAGTTGTCTTGTCTATCCATGCCACTGAACCGCATTTAGTAGCTGAATGGGTAGCAGCGGAGTTGCTGCGCAACAACTTCGATGTTCCTGTATGCGTAAATGCACCGTTAGCAAACTTCCTTAAATCGTTGTCCTTTTACCTTATCCTTTGCTCTCTCCCCCTTAAAAAGTCCATGCGGCGATGAGATCACAGCGATGGTAGCAGGCTTAGTAGGCTGGAAGCTACTAGTTGTGACTTACACATCTGGCGATATGTCCTATATGGTCGCTTCCAACTGGATTGAAATAGCAGCTGGACTCGGCCGTCGGATGTATGACTAGGCAGGCCTCTTTAGACACAGAAAGAAAACGACAATATGCCAGAAAGAAGAACTGCTCATTTAGCAAAACAGCTGGAAATATATGATATTGATGTGACGGCTGTGTGTGAGAGGAGGCTACTTGGAAACGGCAGTATTTATGAACCGGTAGGCAACTATGTGCTATTTTGGCCGGGTTATCCGCCTGGGCACAAACATCTGCATGGTGTTGTAATAAGACTTCAGTATGCAGATTTCATCATTACCGGGACTGTAACATATACGAATGAAATTAACACTGAAACTGGCATTCACGTCATCAATGCATATGCACCGACAATGGACTCGGGGGATAACATAAAAGATGCTTTTTACGCTGATCTGTTTGCACTTATAGACAGTATCTCACCGGGGGAACGATTATTTTTGCTGGGAGACTTCAATGCCCTGGTAGGAAATGATACACAAGTTTGACCTCGTGTGATAGGCAAGCATGGTCTTAAAGGCATGAATAATAATGGAGAACTACTCTTGCAATTATGTGCGAGCCTGGATTTAGTAATAACGAACATATTGTTTGAATTAAAAGCTATATACAAAGGAACATGGATGCATCCAAGATCCAAACATTGGCATATGATTGATTTCGCCATCGTACGTCGGGAGTATGCAAGAGAAATAAGTATTACCAGAGCAATGAGGGGTGCTGAGTGTTCCACCGATCATAGACTGGTAAGGACAATAGAGCCCATCAAGAGATGTAAGTTATCTAAACATTACGCTAAACCAAGATCTGATCATTTTGATATCGAGCTGCTAAAAAACGGAATGAATTACAAAACCTTGACCAGACGTTTACTGCATTGAATACTAATGGTAATAATTGTGTTAATGAAACGTGGAAACGGATAAAAGATGCGATAATCGAGAATTGTAAGTTCTCATGAAAAAGAAACGAAAACACCAAGACTGGTTCAATAAAAATGACGAGGATATTTTCCAGCTTATAGCTCGTAAAAGGCAAGCCTTTGTTAACTGACAAAATAATTTAAACGATAGAAAACTTAAGCAAAAGTTTTCAAAAATAAAAGCAGAAGTTCAAAGAATAACGCGTAATATAAAAAATAAATGGTGGGAAGAAAAAGCACGTACAATTCAATCGTACACTGATGCAGGCCACTATAGAGACTTTTTTGCAATGGCGAAAGCAGTTTTTGGTCCACAGCCATATATGAAATTACCTTTAAGTAGAAGACTCACGCAGATGGAAATATCACTTCGAAACGGTGTTAAATAATAATACCGAAGTAAACATGTCTGTGCTGAATGAAATATCAAATTTTCCGGTGATCACAGACTTAGATGAGGATATCAAACTAGATGAAGTGAAGAAAGCAATAAAACAGATAAAATCAGGGATAGCCACCGGGTTGGATGCTATACTACCCGATATACTTAAACTGGAGAGTGCAAATATGTTGAATGCACTGTATAATCTGTTCATGACGATGTGAAAGGATAAAACCGTTCCTAAAGACTTTCAGCAAGCAGCTATAATACCGATCTTTAAAAACAAAGGGGATAGATGTGACTGTAATAATTATAGAGGAATATCTTTGCTTTCGACGGTCGGTAAATTATTCGCTAGGATTATATCGGATTGCTCCAGTCCTCGAAACTATTTATCCTGAGACGTAGAAAGGTTTTCACCCAGGTCGCGGAACTATAGATTCTATATTCTCATTAAGACAACTGCAGGAAAAAAGCCGCGAACAGAATGTAGATTTGCACGTCATCTTCATAGATATTAATAAAGCGTTCGATACAGTACATAGACAGCTGCTAATGAACTGCATGGCTAAAGCCTGATGTACGCGAAAGTTTGTAGACATTCTATCGCTGTTGCATGAAGCTAATGAAAATACAGTAATCCATGGAGGTTGTAGAACTGGATCGTTCTCAGAAGCAATTCTGGTGTAAAGCAAGGATGTGTTCTGGCTCTATCATTATTTTCGGTATATATGTCTCTTTTGTATACCACGTAATATTCAAGATGCTGCAGACTGAAAAAGTAGAAATGCGGTGCCGATTTGATGGTCGATTTTTTAGCATACGTAGATTTAAGGCCCGTACGAAATGTTCAACTGTGGTGGAACTTTTTGACCTGCAATACGCTGACGATTGTGTTGTGGTGGCACACACCTTACAAGATCTACAGGACGCTATTGATGTACTAGTAAGTGTATACAAAAGGTTTGGCTTATCAATGAACCCGAAGAAAACGAAAATACTAGTGCAGCTCTCACCAACGAATTACGTATAGAGCGAAGTTGTTTTAAAAATAGATGATGTACCCATAGAATGGGTGGAAAATTTCAACTACCTCGGTAGCCGATTAAATGACAAGACCTAGACAACGAATTTCAGAGCAGAATACAGGCAGCTTCGGCAGCAACTAATAAACTAAATGAGAGAGTATTTAGAAATAAACATATATTAATACCAACCAAACTGACTATTTGCAAATCTATCGTCCTACCAACATTGCTGTATGGTTCGGAAACATGGGCATCATATAAGAGGAATATACGAAAATTAGAGCAATTCCAGCAACGTATTTTGCGAAGAATTTTACATATACGCTGGCAGGATCGGGTGTCGAATAAAACCGTGCTACAAGGGACACATGCTACATCGATCCATCTCCTGCTTTACAAAAATAATTTGAGGTAGCTCGGACATGTAGTAAGGATGAATAATACCAGGCTCCCCAAAACAAATACTCTTCAGCCCCAAATGACGTTGGGTACAAATTGGGCGTCCTCGCTGGAGGTATAGGGATTATATGAGACTTGTACTCAGTGAATGTGGTATAGAGGTAGGCAGCTGGGAAGAATTGGCTCAGGATCGAGCAACCTAGAAGCGTATAGTGAAAGATGGCCTTGGTATCGCGAAATAGAAAATAGAAACAGCGGCCGAAAACAAAAAACGAAAACGTCAGCATGATGCCGCGGAAAAGTACAGCTCATCGGAAGGTGTTTACATGTGCAACGATTGTGGAAAGCGATGTACCACCAAAATTGGACTTATCAGTCATATTAGAAAGCATAGATAACGATGCCCCTTATACGATATCAAGTGGGCTATTGATTTATATATATATATATATATATATATATATATATATATATACATCTTAGAAATCGCGAAGGACCGAGATGTGATCGGGAAATATGGAAGATTAGTAATAAGGAAGGAACGGACATACTGAAGATATTATAATCAAAATTAAACAAAAAAAGAAGATTAAGTCATATTATGGTCACTTGGAAAGAACGGTGACGGAACTCTTAACAAGAAGAATTTTTCGAATACTTCGATAAAAACCCTAGAACGCGAATTGCTTGGTTCCGGGATATAAAGAGAAAGATATTGAGAAAATTAACGTCGTCGCGTGAGAAGACACTATTGAATATGAGCACGTTCAGAGTTAATACTTTCCGGAGGTTTGAAGAAAAAGACTGGTGTTAAATGAACATATTGAAGGAAGGAAAAACACGGCGAAGCGATGAAGAAGTATTGGCATAAGAGGAACAGCCATCGTGAAGATATTTTACCACGTGGTCGATAGCTGACCAATTCAAAGAAAGAAGAAAGCATGCCGCAATAATATTATACATCGTCGATTCTCGTGATTACGATATGATTAGAATACTCGATATTTCAAAGGCAAAAAATTATAGTCATTAGCACGTATCGAATATTATGAACCTAGATTTTTCGCATTACCGTAATAATTACCTCGGTCCCGTCGGAAATAATATGAGATAATTAATAAAATCTCGAAAATGAGCGGACATAATTTCGGTCAGCATCGGATCTGTGTGCGAACTGCGGTGCACCGCCGAGTTTTCTTTTTATGTTCCTAATTAATTTTTATGTGTATATTTATTTACTTCACCTATTGAGTCATTTTTGCATCTTTTAACATATATATATATATATATTACACAATCTTGTGAATTTTTTATATCTTATATTCACGTTTGTTTTGCGCAGTAAATAATAATAATAATAATTATTATTAAGAGATATATTAAATTCTTGAACTTTACAACGGCTGACCTTTTTGTATTATCCTGATATATATATATATATATATGTATGTACATCCTATTCCGACAACGATCGTTCTAATAATGGAAAGATATCGTAAACGGCTTAGGATTATTTTCGATCCAATTAACAATGCTAATGTAGTTTAACGTTTATAGGCGGTACAGAAGTGCTTTTCGGACATTGACATGAACTAAACCGAATAAGTTACTCTATAACACGATTACATGTTGCGGATGATATAACACCGGCTGCGATTGTCGAAGCGACCTTGCTGATTAATAATTTAAAGAGAGATCGTTAAACGCTAAATTTAGAATGAGAATCGATTTAAAGGAAACCGACGAATTATTAATACTAGAATAAATAACGGAATTCGAATAGCCGGGAATAAATGATGAACAATTTGAAGATGGAAAAGGAAATACCGAGAGAAAAGTAGCCAGCCGGAATGAAGAACGTATTATTATCACTCCCGGCGTCTAGGAATATGTCGATGAAGGTTTGGTAAATTAAATACTTCGTTAAGAATTATACTCGAAGCGTTGCCTTTCACGGATAATACGGATATTACTGAAGAAAGAAAGACGAGTGTAAACGGACAGGCGTTAGATATATAAATATCCGACTGCAATAAATTCGAAGGGAAAATAAGAGGAAAACGATACAGAGGAAGGTGAACGAGTAAATATATAGATCGAATAGTAGAAGACACAGGAGTTATGTAAAACTTAAAAGAAGGACAGGGACAATTTTAGTCGAACTCACTAGGAGAAGAAGCGCGTGTTTTGCGTGAAACGTTATTTTTGACATAAATCGATCACGACGGTGAAAAGAGAGTTTCAACAAGAATTTAAAGTGACGTGGTGTACACCCGTACCATCGCGCAATTCAATTTTAAAGTGGGTTGAACATTTTCGAGAGACAACTTCAGCGATTATTCGCAGTCCCAGACGGTTTGCTCGTCGTCATACTGATTCTTTAAACCTGCCGAAAGAATCTGTTCGCCATATATTGCTGGAAGACGTGGAATTTCATCCTTATAAACTGGTAATAACGTATAAATTAAAATGTACCGACCGTGCACAACGAAAACTAAGTCGAAGACAAACAGATCGATTTAAGCAATCTTTTTATAAGCGATGAAGATCATTTTCAGCTATCATTCGTAAACAAACAGAACTGTCGCTACTGGTCGGAATCTAATCCGAATTCAATTGTACAGAAGACATCACACAGCGAGCGAGTAACCGTCTGGGCTGAATTGGCGAAGTAGGGAATAGTGGGACTTACTTTTTTTTTTTTTTTTCATCGGTACTGTCAACGGAATGCGCTATATTGAGTACACTCGTTTTTGCTTCTTTCACTTCGTCGTGGTCGCCGTGGTCTGGGTCGTACATGGTTTCGACGAGATGGCATGACGCGCCAGTGTAGTACTGAAAGAAGTGTTTAGTAACCGCATATTGTCGCATCGTGCGGATTTCGCTTGGCCGCCACGCTCGACAGATTATTTTTTTTTTTTGAGAATAACTTAAGAGCCGCGTTTTCGAAATACATCCGCGAGATGTGGAAGATATGAAATCTCGGATTTGTGAAGAAATTTCAAAAATTCAGCTGCCTATGGTCGAAAATTTTATAAAAAGACTGAATGAATTTATTGTCGCAAATGACGGTCATCTCTGAACGTTATTGCGTTGTATGTTAATCTATAGTTTGTTTGTTTTTTGTGTAATAAAATTTCATTCGAAAATTTTTGGTCTAGCAGTTTTTGAGTTATTCTAAAAATAAACCCGTCCGTCTTTATGTATCGCAATATGAATCTTATAATAACGCATATTGTTGATTAGTTATTCGAATTTATTGACTTTATCTAACTTGTACTACAATAATCTTTATCGGTATAGTTTTTTACGCGTAATCATGTACTACTAGTTTTATAATATTTATACGTTCATCGTTCTAATAGTTCGTTATGTGTATCGTACGCGTTCACGATTTACCAAAGAAAATACTGCAATACACGTAGACGGGGTTTGCAGTGTGTGTGTACGTGACTTGTTGTTTGTGTGGCGAGTGAACGAAATCTTATAGTTTGTCGTTCGCGCATTATTATCGCGTACAGGAGCTTTACATTATTTACCCCCCCCCCCCTAAATTACTTCAAATCAAATAATACAAAAGTGAAATAAATTTGAATTTGAATTTAAATTATTAACGTTATAAATTATTAACGTTATCGTTTACTGCGTATTATCAGCTGCAGCTGTCTCTCCCTAGGTTCCCATGGTTCTACGTTTTCAAAAACATCAAGAGGAGAGGAATTGTGCTTATCAGCAGATTGCGGTTTGGGCATTGCTTGTTGCCGGACCGCCTGTTCGTTATGCAGAGCTTAGAGATAATCCGTATTGTCCTCTACATGCTGGTCGTGTAGTCTGCAACCCTGATCACGTTTTCTTCGAATGTCCTTCATTAACAGCATGACGTTCTGAACTGTATCTCAAACTACTGTACGCATCACGTGGTGGTCCTCCTTATAACGTAATGTCCCTTCTGCATGTTGAGAATCTAGATTTATTCCCGGACATAGCGACTTTTCTCGAGAAGTTGTCCGAGTTCATAAGAATATGAGTTAGTGATTATTACGGCTCCACGTTGGGAAGCTGTAAAGGCATCCCCCATAAAAAAAATAAAAAAAAAAAAAACAAAAAAAAAACGTTATCGTTAATGATAAGAATAATAATAATAACTATTTTATCGTTGTTGCAATTAATTAAAGTCACTATAATGCTGCAGTAATTATTATTAATATTAATCATACAAAAAACAAAAAAAAAATGAAAAAAAAAACGTTATCGTTAATGATAAGAATAATAATAATAACTATTTTATCGTTGTTGCAATTAATTAAAGTCACTATAATGCTACAGTAATTATTATTAATATTAATCATACAAAAAAACAAAAAAAAAACGAAAAAAAAACGTTATCGTTAATGATAAGAATAATAATAATAACTATTTTATCGTTGTTGCAATTAATTAAAGTCACTATAATGCTGCAGTAATTATTATTAATATTAATCTTACAAAAAAACAAAAAAAAAACGAAACAATTCGATCAACCAGCCGAAGCGATAAATGACCAAAAAGTATGGAGAGCCAAACTGAAAAGTAACCGAATCTTTATTTAATTATTTTATTCATTTAAATATTAAAACGACGCGTCGTCATTTTTTTTTAATAGTAAATACAGATAGTAATAGTCGGGAAAATGTCCAATAACACGTAATATACTAAGAACAATTTATTTATATTTATATATTATTTATATATATATATATATATATATATATATCGTAGGGGAGGACTGAGAATCTTGTGAAAATTACGATGAAATTTACGAAAGAGATTTATTAATGATGGAAAACTCATTTCCGATGAAAAAAGGCAATAGGAAAATTTACTTGCGCATACCTACATATATATACATACATACACAGGCAGCTATGAAAATATAAACCCCGATAAAAGGTCACCTTCATTTTAATTACGTGACTACAGTCTCCGATATAGACGGCACTTGATGGCTGACGATTTTTAATTAAATTGTCGTGATTACGCCATAACAAGATTCTCGTTCATTTCCTACGATATATATATATATATATATATATATATATATATATATATATATATATATACATATAATATATATATAAAATTTTTCTTAGTACATTACGTATTATTGGATATTTTCCTGAGACGATTACTTTCTTCGACACAGTTATATATTCGCTGGTAGTCGATCTCTGCTGTTTAAAAAAATTATCCACCTGTTGTTTTAATTGGAAAAAAATTAAATAAATAAATATAACTATATTAGAATTTTTAAAAATCACCGAATTATTCGGTTATTTTTCGATTTTGTGATACATTTTTTATCCGTAAACGACCTGTGTCACTTTGGCGTTCAATACGTCGTTAAATATCGGCGATTATTAACAACGGCTGGCGGAATGTAGACGTTAATAACATAATTCTGTATAGAGACGGTACAATCGAACAATTATATAATTACATAAAACTGTTGAACACCATACCGGAAAGTATACTGCACGTAAGAATAGGGAAATTTAAAAGTGCAACAAAACGACGAATGGAAAATATAATCGCACGTATAAAATTTAGAAAATAATCAAATTAACGATTTACAAGAAAAGATGACGATAAAAATACTAATATTATTAATAATAATAATAATAATAATAATAATAATGATGGAAGATCTTGTCCGGAACGGTAATTAAATTTGAAATTAATAGTAAAATATAGAAGTTTGAGATCCGAAAACATAATAGTAACGTTCAAATTTAAGAAAGCCTTATGACTCTATAGACAGACAAACATTATTTAACACATTAGACGAACTGGGTGGTAGATAGTAAACTTATCGCCATCATGAAACTAAGAAGGACAAACGTGTAGTATCTAAAGTTAAATTTTTGAGGAGAAGTGCTAAAACCGTTCCAAATAAGAACAGGAGTAAGACAAGATAGATTATCGCCGACCAACTAGGTATTAGAAAAGATAATTAGAAAAAGCAGAATTAGAACGAGAGAAGAAGGTATATTCGAAGAATTAGATTAGGTAAGAGCAAAAACGACGTAATCTATTAGTCTTTGCAGACGATTCAGCGATTTTGACGGATAATATAGAAGATGCGATAAAACGAGTAGATATTTTAAAGGAACAAATTACAAATTTCTTTTTGAAAAAAAAAAAAAAATATATATATATATATATACGACTAATATCAGAAATGCTCCGATAAGAACGAAATCCGGGAAAATTCGAAAAGTCGTAAAATTTAACAATCTGGGATAAATAATACAACCCCAAATGTTTCGGACAAAGAAACCGTTATAGAAAGAGCGAGATAAATGGAAACAGCATTAAGGAAAAAATTTGTATGACAAAACAATCGGCGTTTATAAACTCAATTATAATCCGGCGATTAAAGTTAGAACGGCTTACAATGTGAATTCAGGTAAATTAATACGATCGAAAAGAAAGATAGTCAGGAAAATCCTCGGATACCAAGATACGAAAATTGGAAATTAAGAACTAATAAACAAGTATACGAAAATAACGAATATCTAAGAAGGGTCGTCGTCGGATTTTACGGTCATCTCAAAAAGGGGATGGAGTCCGGAAGATTATCCAAAAAAAAAAAAATTAGATTTTTTTTTCAATAAAATTTTCGATACACGGATAAAGCCGGTTTGTATTAAAAGGACTTGGACGAAATGAAGATAGAAAACATCCAAAATGGAAAACTATATAGAAAGAAAATTGAAAAGTCTTCGAAGAAAAACATAAGATAAAAAAAAACGAATATGGACGGATTAAAGAAAGGAACATCATCTACTGGAGAGCAAAAATCGTGCATAAATTATTTCATTAAATGGCCTAATCTGAAAAAAAAATATATATATATATATATATCCTATAGAATAAGGGAGATGTAAACACTCAAACGACGACCCTACTATATACGTTTTGTTTTTTTAAAAGGTATATTTGAGTAATTTACAATTGTACAAACATATCGATGTACCCCTATAATAGACACCCACGAATATGCAACACACTCGCATACATACACAATCATATGCACACACTCAAAACATCAACGTACAAACGTTATAAAAAAATTGCTTATTCTCGTCAAGGTATTTACTTACCGTATGATGTAGTATTGTTTTCATCACACATTACTAATCCGTTCAGTCATACATACATATATATATATATATATATTTAGAGAATATTACACACATTTTAATGAGTAATATTTTATTTATAATACCGCTTCTTAAATAACTAGATAATTATTCATGTGTTTTATAAACACTTTTAGAATAATTGAAAACATTTTATGTCAAGCAAATTTCCCTTATTACGAAAATAGAAAATTTTTTAACATTAAAAAAGTTCGTGTATACCGTATAGTGGACACTAATATATTTATGTTAAATACGCGATTTACTTATAATTTACCGTGTACTTATAATTGATTAACCTCTTTACAACTCATGTTCACATTCGCGCGTATTGCGCTCTCACATTTATTCTCATTTCGCTCTCGTCTGCAGACTTACACATTAATTGTTTTTCCTTTCATTCTCTAATAGCACTCAGTGGCATCGCTATCGCATATTCTTCTTCATTATTGTTTTTTTAATCTTCCGTTTTACTGCTACAAAGGCTAATTTAGTACGGAGTTCATTATTCCGTTATTATAGATGTGCATGATAATTTAGTGAGTATGAATAAAGTTACATAAGAATACATTTTTAGGTAAAAGTATTCATTTTATTTAATTTTTTTGTTGGAAAAGGAGAATTAAACGAACGGGGGAAGATATTGGATTAAGAGAAGTATGGTGAACAAAAGAGGAAAAGGAGAAAAGAGAGGAGAGAAAAAACAAGAAGCGTAAAAATTTAAACAAGATAGCTTCATTTATCTATGTTAGATAGTTACATATTTTGAATATGCATGTATGTATAAATTAAACTTATATGTAATATGCTCGTAGTATGAGGAATTATTGTAAAATTTGAAAAATTGCAATAAACGAAAACACCCTTTATAGGTCGGTCTACCCGTTCGCAGCAATAAAATAGTAGTAGTACATAAACACATTACACACAATAAGAACCGCAAGAGGTCACATAACGTATTCACATTTTCACAACACCACAGTAACATAACAATCGTAACACACAAATTAGTAGAGTAGCTGAGAAGTAATGAGAATATTCATTTTTAATAACATAACATATTTCACGCACACCATGGTAGTACACACACGTGAAAAAGAGGGAAAATAATTAGTAAATATAACAAAGGCTTGTCTGCCGACGGGTAAAACCGGCGGAAACCCATAATGGGAAAGGGATTGTTTAAAAAAAAAAAAGAAGTGTGTTAGGAAACTGTAAAGAAGAACGAATAGTTATATAGAGAACTGTGGAGTAATGAGCTGTAGCTATTATTATTATTAATATTAAATTTTTTCGCTGAATTTCTTTATTTTTCCGCATATTTTTCCTTAAATTCCATTTTTAATCTACTCTCCACGCTTTCCATTACAGATTTCTTTCAAAGTTCCTAAACGCGGTCAAAAGCGCCTTCTTATAATCTGCGAAGCGCAAATACTATCGGCGATCCAGGTCCGCATTTAGGCTAGAACATTTAATATGGATAAAATGCCTCGCGCGTGTATTAAACTCATTTTTGAATCCAAATTGCAATTATCCGGAGTTCTTCTCACATTTATCAAATATCCTTCGCTGTATGATCTTGAGAAATTTCTTTAAGACACGGGGCATAAAACTGATCGTGCGATAAGTTTCGCAGTGTTTGTTTCATAACCGGCGCCGGAAAAAGCCGTAAAAAAAAAATGAAATTAGGTCGAGTGATTGAACTGCAATTGGAAACTTTTAAACAATTTTACGAAACTGTAAAACACGTGGAAAACGATTAAAATAATCGCACGCTGGAGAGATAGGTAAGAGTGGCGAATGTGACCGAATGAGTGCAAGTGAAAATGTGTGTGTGTGTTAGTAAATGATTAAACAAATATAAACGCGAATATGGTAAACGAGTTAAATTTGTTGATAATAAGCTTGACGGAAAAACTGTAAATAAAACGTCGAAGATATATATCGAGAAGATAAGTGTATACGTTGTTACCGTTTTATATATATATATATATATATATATATATATATATATATATAAGTAAATAAATACACGTTTAAAAAAAATATTATAATAATAGTAATACTAGCATCTCTTGAGTCGAGCGTTTAGATTTAAAGTTGAATCACTTAAACGGATCTAACCAGAATTTTCTGTTTATTATTTGACACTCTCGAGTCGAGCGTTTAGATTTAAAGTTTAACCACTTTAACGAATCTAACCGGAATTTTCCGTTTTTATCACATCGGGAAAACGGTCGCTCATTTATTTCTTCAATAACCTAAGAACGAGAGAGAGAGAGAGAGAGAGAGAGTGAAAAAAATGGTAATTTCACTTTTTAAAAATCTAACACAGACGATTGGAAGACCGTAAGAAACAAAATGCCAGCGAAATGATTAATACTAATTAATGATTAAAACTACGAATTAAAATACGTCGCACTCCTAGAAATAATAATTATATATTTTTTTAAAATAGATTTATCGGTATTTATATAATTGAATGTATTTTAGAAAGATGCCTCGATTAAAAAAAAATCTTATATTAATCGGGAATATAAAAAATTAAGGAAAAATATTTCATATCGACGTCGAAGTAATGACGAAATGTTTAATTATTTAGGATCGTAGTTTAATTCGACGCAGTAGTCATAAACGTTACATACGATATTTCGATTATACGAAACTCTGCAGCGGTCTTTAATAAAAATCGAAACCTGGTTGGGACGTTATTGCAGTTAACGAAAGTAAGTGCACGCAGGTCACATTCACTTCGCGAAACTTTACCTGTCCACCCACTACATTAAATGGGGAATTAATCTCTCAGCAGAATTACGTTAAGTATCTGGGGAGGCATCTTGACAGTAAATTAACGTGGAGCAGACATGTCGAGCAGAAAAGAAAACATCTCGACATAAAATTGAAGCAGTGTACTGGCTTCTTGGCAGACACTCCAGTCTTTCTTCTTGAAAATAAGCTTTTAATTTATAAAATAATGCTAAAGCCTGCGTGGACATACGGCCTGATGTTATGGGGCTGCGCAAAAAATAAGCCATATAAATAAGATACAGCGGTTCCAAAATAAGATCATTAGGTTGCTCCTCCTTGGTATGTTTCGAATTTTACATCGTGACCGTCTCATTCCTTATGTTAAAGACGAAATCAAACACGCGGTTGAGCAGTATAAAAGGCGCTTGGAGTCTCATACAAATACACATCAACTTATTAGATAACACAGATACGCCGATTAAAACGAACCAGGACGTTTGATTTATCCTAATTTCTACTGGAATTCTTTGGGGAGCACTAATGGGTGTTGACGCCTTTCACGCTACTTCATAAAAATTGCTAGATGGCCTCTAGGCCAGTTGTAATTATGTTATTTATATTAAAAAAAAAATAAAAAAAATTATGATAATCATTGTGAAAACCTGATTATTGTGAAACAACAACAATAATAATAATAATACAAGGTGAGTAGAAATAGAAAATCACGCATTCTCGAGTCAGTCTGCAAATCTCGAACAGGAACTTCGGCGAAATCAACAACGCAAACTAATATCTATAGAATAGGAAATAAAGATATTAGGAAAAGATTAAGTACAAAGAAAAACAATAATGAGGACGGATTGTTGCCAAAAAATACCCGGTTATCAGCATATTGTAGAAATACGATTTTAAAGGTGCTGGTTGCTGAACGGGTTTTACATTTAACTTAGCGAAATATATATATATATATATATATATATATATATATATATATATATATATAATGTACATAAAAAACATTTATGGGTCTGCTACAATGCAAATAAATTTATGGAATAAAATGGAAAAAGATCCCAATAAAAAGAGGCGTTAGACAAGGAAGTACCATCTCATCGAAATTATTTATCTGCGCTTTGGTGATCGTGATCAGACTACAACCGGTATTAAAATAGACGGTAAATATTTGAATCACCGCAGATCGGGGACGATATAGTTCTAGTGAGCGGAAGTGCGAAAGAGCTGCAGACGATGGTAACAGATTTAAATGTACACTCGAACAAAATAGGATTGAAAATAAATTTACATAGCATAAAAATAATGACAAACACAGGAAAAAGTGTACAAATAGCAGTAAAATCGGAACAGACAGAGCAAGTAAATAGTTACATATACCGAGGTCAAAAAATCACTACAAATAAAGACAATGAAAGAAAAAGTGCCAAGGAGAATATCACTATCGTGGGTTACGCTTGAAAAATTACGCATTAATAAACAAATACCGATTAATCTGAAACGTAAATTATATAACAAATGTGTATTTCCGATTCTTGTATATGGTTCGGAAACATATACAAAAACAAATTCTAAAAGGATAAGAAAAGCTCAGATGAAAGAATGATGCTGGATTTAATCGGATCTTATGTTCAGAAAGGAGTTAGACAAGGCTGTGTTTTGTCACCTATGATCTTTAATCTATACGCCGAACATATAATGCGATTAGTCCTAGAAGCGTGGAATGGTGGAATATCGGTAGGAGTAACAAACCTTAGATTTGCAGACGATACAACATTAGTAGCTGCGAATACGGATGAAATGGAAAAACTTTTAAATAAACTGAAAGATATCAGAATACGGATTAAGTATAAATAAAAATAAAACCAAAATAACGATAATTGATCGAGCAAACGTAATAACATACGATAAAGAAACACTAACCGACTATGAAATTGTTGGAAGCTTTGTGTATCCGGGATCACTTATACAGAATAAAGGTGCAAGCCGAAATAAAACGGAGGATCGAAGTTTCCAAAAGTGCCATGACGAAATTGAACAACATCTGGAATGATAACGACGAAAAGTGTGAAAATACAGCTTGTCCAAACGATTATATTTTCCATCATGTTATATGCGGCGAAGACATGGACAATAAAGAAAATGGACAGAAGAAAAATTGACAGCTTCATGGTGCTGGCGAAGACTCCTTCGAATTCCTTGGACGGCAAGGCGTACAAACGAATCGGCGTTAAAAGAAATTGGCGTTCCGGTAAGGCTGTCAGCGACTGTCGTAAATAGAGTGCTGAAATTCTTCGGTCATTTAATACGTAACCAAAAAGGTATGGGAAGCACCATGATTATGGGAAAAGTTAAAGGAAAACGACCACCCGGACGTACACCTATGAGGTGGACGGATATTATACTGAAAACGACAGGCCTGTCTTTCGTTGAACCAAGCAGTAGATAGAGATGAGTGGCGGAAAATTACACAAAAACCGACCGTTTGTTAATCACGATACCCTATTTAGGGTGACGACTATACATGATGAAAAAGAATACATGGATACGGTAACAAATACGGTTGGATGATGCAATAGAGCAAATGGCTATAACAAAATAGAATTGGGCTGGCCACATTGCTCGAATAGAAGATAATAGATGGTCAAAGCTGATTTTACAGTGGTGACCGATGGACAGAAAAAGTAAACAAGGAAGGCCAATGACGCGGTGGCACAATGATGTAGCAAAGGTAGCTGGGGAAAAATTGGTTGAGGAAAGTACAGGACAGAAGTGGTTGGAAGACGTTGGGGAAAGCCTTCATACAGGAGTGGATAGATAAAGGCTTATCGTGATCCTAATATACATATATATATATATATATATATATGATTGCATATGTATTGATTTTACGGACTACTAAGTTAATTTATAATCGAACCACTACTCCTATTGTAAAATCGATAAAATTTCTGGGGGAATAATCCTAGATGATATAAAGTTTAATCAACATGATAATTAATCTTTCGAATAAAGCAAATAAGAAATTCTTTACGCTACTCAAACCTAACACCGGAGGAATTAAATATAGAGGACGTATAATTAATTATAAAGAAGTAGCGATTGAATCTTCGTTTAATTATTGTTCGAGTAATGTTCGAAAATTAAATTCGGTTACGTTTAATAAAATTTCAACTACGTCGAGGAAGCTCAGTGTTCTTTATGTAGAACTGCTTCAACCGTAGCTGCACAATTTATTAGAGGGATCTCGAAGATTCAAGTCTTTTCAAGTCGGCTTTAATCGCAGATATGTTTATTAATGAATTAATTACAATTAAAAAACTAAGGTAAAGTATTATTTTTATTTTCATTTCGTTTACGAGTTAAATTACGATTTATTTAATTGTAACAATTCCTTTACTAAGAACATTAATGTACTAATTTTAGAAATATGTCCGAATAGACAGATTAATTAATAGTTTGCGCGTTAAAACTAATTTGAAGATCGAAAATAGATTTAATATTAAAAATGATCTCGACGTAAATTTCTTTTGCAGCCAGTTCGTGGTAATGTTATAAGCGTTTTGCCATAAAATCAACTGATACTTGTCGGTATTGCAGAGTTCTGACAGTGTTGTGTAGTAAATTTACCTTTTGAATGCTCGTATACCGCCGATATTATACGCAGCAAAATAATTTCGCGGGTTCGATAGTAAATAAATTAATAATTGTATCGAAATTTAGATAACGTTAATATAATTTAACGATTATATTAATATAGCTTACGCGTTATGTGTAAGTAACACATGTAGGTGCGTGTGTGTGTGTGTATACGCGTAAATGTATGTGATATAAATAAAAATAGATATGTACATATATAAATATTATCGCACTGTTTACCGCGTATATTATATAACGATTCCACTTGCCTAGTCCGTTATGTACGCAATTTTACTTACGTACAATCATGTTTAGGGCTTATAAACATACAGACATGCAAATGCATGCAATATCACCTTCTCGTCGTATCTTTCTGTGAAATATTCGTTTTTTGATGAACTTTTTTTTATTTCGTTTTTAATCATATCCATTATTTAAAAACCCACCATCGGTTCCGTTATATACATTTCCGAAATTTTTCCTCAAAATTCAACGAAATAGAACGAAATGAAAATAGTTTTATACAGTACCGAAATCTATATTTATACTTGATTACTAAAAATAGTTGAAATCACTAAAAAATTTATTTAATTATGCGAAGCTTTTCGGCATTTACGCCATTGTCAAGCTATATACAATTAAAATTAATTATATAAAAACATAAAATATTAATTTAAAACTAAGTTTACAATTTTACACAAAAATGAATTATGAATACTTAAAACTATCTGACAATGACAGTGGTAAACAACACCATCAATTATCAGTAATATAAAATTTACAGAACAGTAGCTAGAAAATAATTATTTTATGAAAATATGTATTTGAACAATGAAAAATATATATTTATGTAATTAAAAAAAATCAATAGTTAGGAATAATATTTTTATAATATACTTTTTAAAATTAATTCTTCCTCAAACTTTACCATTGAATTTAATAAATTATTTTTATCCCTTTCTTTTATTATTTCCATTTTTTTTCAAGTAGTTTTCTTTTTTTAAAATGTTTTTCTGTATGTAAAATTTTATAATTTTGATTAATATTATTTATTTTGTGTTCTAATTCTATACAATGTTTTCCAAATAATGATTTTTCATCATTATTTGTATTTAAATGTTCTTTAAATCTTGTTATGAATTGTCTGCCTGTTTCTCCTATGTATTCTTTTTCACATTGGTTACAATTTAATTTATAGACTCCTGAATTTTTTAATATATTTTTATCTTCTATTTTGTTATTATTTATTGATTTTAATAATGTATTATTATTTCTTATTGCTAAATCGATGTTGTATTTGTTAAATATTTTAATTATTTTATATGCATGACTGCCTACATAATTTATTGAACCTAAATACTTCTTTTTATCTTTTTCTATATTTATATCGACTTTAATTCCATATTTGATTAACTATATTAGGGTTATATTTGTTTCTTATTGCTATTTGTTTTATAATGTTTTTTTTTTTTTTTTTTTTAAATCTATATTTACCGCTATAGTACCGTCAGAACTGAATAAAAACGATAAAGAATGCAAAAATGTGAAACATTAGGCGAAAGAGTTGAGTTTGTTACTCGTAATTTTTTTTTTTCATTTTTTTTACTTCCTGAGTGATAAGTAATTTTTTCAGTCGGACATTATAAAATTTTAGCGACGAACCGCTAAATTTTATATTTATTATATAATACTCCTTTTTAAGGTGCAGTACAGATAAGTTTCGATGTATTTGTATGAATATTTTTAAAATTGGGACATGTCGCAGGTCGATCGACAAATGAAACATTTTGTTCGAAATAAAATTTCATGTACCCGTATATACATCATGATTGAAACGGGGTTAACGATGTGAATTCGTACCGTGTCGCAATATATATTTATTTAATAAAAACCTGCCTACGACTAATTTCACTGATTACAACGTCGTCGGGATTTATTTTAGTAAACGACAAAAAAATAAAAAATAAAAAATAAAAAAAATTACCTTCTGTTTTTTATTTATTTTTATTTTACTCGCTATTGCGTTATATATATATATATATATATATATATATATATATATATATATATATATATATAACAATTTTTTATATTGTCGGACGTTTTAATGAGAGATGAACAGACGATTTTAGTAGTAAAAGGGTGTAGGTGGTCCAGATGACGGAGTATTTTTGTGACTGGTAAAAATTGTGGTGTTATCCTCTAATCTTTCTGGAATCCGTACGAAATGCAATAAATTCCATTTATATTCGTTCTTTATGTCGATGATTTTACTCTGCAACTTTTCTAGAACTGACGGAATACTTAATAGATTACAAGAAGCCGCTTCGATCATTTGTAAGTACTACAGACATAAAACTAAATATAGGAAAATACTCTTCACTAGAAAGCACCCGCGCCCTATTATCGCTTTATTAAATCGGCTAAAGAAGTTAAGTACCTGATAGTCATTACGAATTCCCGTCTATCTTTTAACAGTTACACATCAATCACATCGTAGCTAATGCGCATAAACCTGTTCGAATGATTTCACCTATATTCGACCGGAGGACCTACCTGACCTGACGGTCGCAAATAAAAAAATGATTATATACAACTATCATTCGCCCCGGGTTACAACTTGCGCATGCCCTGTCTAGAGTTTTCAGTTGAAACAGCGCTTATAAGTAAATGCAGCTATTACACATGTTGCAGAATCTCGCTATATATACGAACAGATATATACCAAAATTAGTGAGGTGCATTCCGCGCTTAATTTACTTAATTGGAAAAGTTTGGAAACAATTCGACGAAAACTTTAAAATGCCCGGCAATAAATTAATTCAAGCCGTACTACGATATGGCTAGTCTACAATAATACTCGTTATAACCGTCGGTTATTAAATTAATGTATATTCTAATGTTGTACATCGAGTTATCTATAGTATTCAAGTACATTAGCTAAACTATATATACATATATATATATATATATATATATAAATTTTTCCTGTAATGTTTAAATATAAGGTTTTATATATAATTAATTATAAACAAAATATAACACAATCACTAAAAGATTTTAATCGCGAAGCTTTTCGACGGTTACGTCATTTTTAAACAATAATTATTACATCTTTTTTATATATATGAATTACCAGAAATGTTTATATAACGACAACTTAAAATTTTATATACATATTTCACTAGCCGAACGTAATTTCAATTTTAGATTAATTTACAATAAAGGTCATTTATGAAACAGATTTTTGAAAAATTCTTCATCAAAATTGATAAATATCTCCCAAAACCTTGTTCCGGTTCTATTAAAAGTTGAATATATTGGAGAGTAGTGATTTTATTCATTAATTATAAACAAACAAAATATAACACAATCGCTAAAAGTATTTCTAGTAGTTCATATATAAAAAAAAATGTTATAATTTTGGCGCGTGCTCGAAACTGACGTAACTGTAGAAAAGCTTCGCCATTAAAAAAACATTTAGCTTATATTTTGTTCGGTTTATTATTAATTAATAAAATCACTACTCTCCAATATATTCAACTTTATATATATATATATATATATATATAATGTAATACAATGTTTACTTATTTTAATTATGGTCAAGGTAAATGCGCATTAATAGTTAAATAATTATATAATAAATATTTTCTTCTTCTTCATAACGTATACCGTTTTTTCACTTCGATGTAAATTGCCTATGTAAATAATATTTTTTTGCACATTTTATATTTTTATAAATTCGTATCTAGTTTTATAATTTAAAATCACTAATTTTGTTTTTGTTCACTTAAACAACGGAAAAGTTATGCGTGGGTTTAATTTCCTAAAGAAGAAATTTTAACGATGATTTTAACTCCTTTTTTGTTCTTTATTTTATTTATTTATTTTATTTATTTATTTTATTTATTTATTTTTTTTTAATCGATACATTCCTAACTTTTCAAATTATCGAGACCTTCGTTTATGTTATTGTCGTGTAATGTTTATATTTTTTACGCTTTTATTATTCTAATAATTCGTATTTAAACGTAATTTTGTCATTTCACGTTATTATTGCAAAATTCGAAGAATGATATAGTGATAAAATGAACAAATTAAAAATAAGTTAAAAAAACAAGTTGAAAAATGTTTTCTATACGAAAAATCGTAAAAAACTTTTCGGCTGTTAGGTCATTATCGAGCAACTATTTAAAAAGATAAACAATATTACAATTCTCAAAAATCATCAAAATAACGGTATTAATAAAACAATCATTTTTATTCATTTTTTCATTTTTTTTTCTTTTTTTAGTTTCATTTTATATTTTTAATCTTTTTAAAAATATTCTCACTCGATGCTCTGGGTAGGGTCGAAATTGTGTTTTTTTTTTTGTTTTTTTTTTTATAGAAATTTTAGCGATTTCTTTTTCGTCGTCCTTTATTATTACGTTACAATTTAATATACCGAAATAGTTTATTTTCTTATCGTTTTCCTGACGATAGCCGATGAAACTGGTATATCGGTTTTGTCAAAATTAAACGAAATATAAATGGCTATTATAAAAATATTTATAAATTTCGTTTAAATACGTACGGCGCAAGATGAACAGCTAGATAAAGGATTTTCGATAATTGGAAAAAACGAAAATAAAATCCAACACAGCTAGTGTAATTGTATTAAAAAAAAGTCTCGTTATACCGAGTAAATTTAACCGTTCCCATAATTATAAATAGCAATAACGTAAAATTATCAGTAAAGATATAAAAATAAAAAATTTATTATCGGAAAGGGCGCTGATCTTAAGATTTGGCACGTTAAATACTTTAAAAGAAGGACGAAGAGGAGTCTTTTGATATAAAAATTTTAGGATTATCGGAAATCCGTAGAGCAGGTGAAAAAATTACAAATACAGGTGTAATTTGTTCTATTTTATCGTAAATGATAGGGGGGGGGGGACAAAGAGGGGTAGGATAATGTAGTATTAGATAAGCCTTCACCCTAGGATTGGTCGATTATAACGAAGCATTCGATTCCTTAAAGTATGAATATATTTTTAGAGCATTATTAACAAAATTAGGGAGTTCCTGATAATTCTAGAAATGTATAGAAGTTTAAAAGTTCGAATAGTTACGAATGCTAAAGGTCAATATTTTACAATTAAAATGGTGGTGGGGGGTTTAGGCGGGGTGACCCACTTTCGCCGATTCTATTTAACCGCGCATTAGAAGAAGTTTAGTAAAGAAATGAATTGCGAAGGGATATTAATAATTGGGACGAGAATATTTAACTTAAGATACGCCGACGACGTAATTCTTCTTGCTACATCATTGGAGGAGCTAGGTGCTTTCAGAACTGAATGCAAGAGAGGTCTATGTATGAATATTAAAAAAAAAAAAAAAAAAAAAATTGAAATATTAACAGAAAATACAAATATCAACAACAAAGTGCAGTTAGATGCAACTACGTAGTAAGCGAAGCAACGTACTTAGGACAATTATTAAGGAATCAGTTGGAAAAGGAAATAAACGTAAGAATCACGAGATCCTGGAAACAGTATCCGGTTTTAAGAAGTATATTTAAAGGTCTTTTTAGTAATAACCGAAAAAAGCCGAGTCCTTAATATGTGTATTATACCGGTATTTACGGTTGTCAAAAAACTTGGGTGTTAAATTCAGCGACAATTAACAGGCTCCACATGGGAACGCTATCGAAAGATGCGACAATTAACAGGCTCAATCGGAACGCTATCGAAAGATCAATGCTCGGGCTTAAACATTTTCAAATAATTAAGCATCTGTTAAAAAATAATATCGATGTAATACGCTAGAAGGAGAAAGTGGGAATGGGCCGTGCGACTAGAAGATGGATCACTTTCTGGTATCTCTCGAATCACAACAAAAGAATTGGTCGTAAAAGGGGTAGGTAGAAGGACGATTTTAATAATTTCCCCAATCAATGAACATTTCGAAAAAGTAGCCATAAATAGAAAGGAATGACAGCTTTGCTCTTTACGGGCCGAGGAAATTTTTAGTTTGCAAGTTATATATTTCATAATTTATTTATAGTCATAATTCCTCTATAAAGGTATTTCGATTTTTTATTTGATTTGACTGTAAATACGATATTTGAAATATTTCATAAACCTAAAATACATATATATATATATATATATATATATCGTCTGCCCTGTTTGGTTTTCGGTTTCCAACAGTACTCGTAAAAGATTACACAGCTATCTGCTGCAGTATTAAACGCCCGTAGATGTATACTAAATTATTTAATACGCATTCGCAGCTTAACCTTTTAGATTTACTTATATAAACAAATTATCTAGTAAATTTTACCGTAATAATGCGTGACAGCGCATTAATTAAATAGCCGATTATTCGAGTCTCATCGTACGATATATTCTAAATACAAAAACACCGCAGAATTAAAAAATAGATCGCTTTAAGAATTATTTTCCTATTTAATCATTTATTTTTATTGTTTTCTTGCAGGTTTTTTTTTATAATCTTTCAATGTACTTAAAAGTTTAAAAGTTTAAATTTTACGTTTTAAATTTTAATTTTATCACACATATTATTAGATGTCGTTGTACACATTAGTAAGTTAACTGTGTTAAAGTGTATATATATATATATATATATATATATATAAATATATAAATATATATATATATATAAATATATAAATATATATAAATATATATAAATATATATATATATATATATATAAATATATATATATATATATATATATATATATATATATATATATATATATATATATATAAGGTACTTAACATTCTTCATTATTAAATTATTCACTTATATGTTGTTTTTTTTTTGGTAAATATATATTCTTCTTGTTCTAGATATAAATTTTTGAAAAAGGACGAACATAAGAACAAAAAAAAAACAAAACGAACCTATCTCGCTGGAATAACTGTTATACGACGGAGATTATTCATATCGTCGAACTAAGAAAAATATCTACATAATATGGGAACGTATGTTAGTTTGAAGAAGAAAGCTATACCAAGTCGGACGGAACGACCAGCTTCTATTCGTGAGGCTGTCGGTAATTTTCTGAAGTAGTACTCGCAATTCACATTTCTCGCTCGTGCTATTTAGAGCGTCGATAATAGCTTATTGAAAACCGTCTGGATGACACTCGAACGGAATAATGTACGACAGGCTCACCAGTCTACCTCGTTCAAAACCGTCGCATTAAGTACTCGGAACGTTCAGACATTTTAGAAAAGTTGAAAGAATAAATCGATAAAAAAAAAATGGACGAATGAAAAATCATAATTTTAACACCCTCCGAACGTTTTAATTTAGATTACGCTTTTCACTGATTCGTACGGCTAAACTCGTTCGTCTTTTAGTAATCGATTTATTTTTTACTTCTATTAATAGACGCTCGATTACTAAGATCTTTTAATAATATATCTCTATTTTTTTTTAGGGTCATAGTACTTCACCTAGTGAACGGGGTGATATAACGGTTTCGATGGTTTTTCATATTTTGCACATTCCAATAGTATGTGGTGTATTGTTATTGGAGTATTACATGTTGGGCACTTCGGAGCAATTGTTCAGTAGGTATTGTGATGTAAGTAGGATGTGGCCTATTCGTAATTATAGCTACTCGGTCGCGGCTTTTATTTTGTTCTGCGCTATTCCAGTTAAAATTGGTTTGATTTGAAAAAGATGACTTGCCAGTATTGCTGATATAAAGCGTTGACTTTTCGCGTTATGATTGAGTAGAGATCGTTTGTGAGTGCGCATGTTATATAATTTTTATGTTTTTTTTACTTCATTTCCCGCGATTCCAGTGCTGGAGTCGAAAGGAACGCCATTTGTTTTTTTTTTCTGTATGAGTTTATTGATATGTTTACAATATCTTATAGTATTTATAATCAGTTTCCGAATCTGTTGTAGAGATTGAGTCGGAGCGGATTATAAAGTTATTTTCGTGTTTGTCTTTGTCCGTATTTTTTAACTCTATATGTGTACATGGCTATTAATTCACCCGTGTACACAGACATGTCCCACCATGTCAAGTGGTTCTGCCTTCTATAAGGTAAGCAGAAGTGGTTTGATCTAAGCGTCTTAGAGGCGTCGGTGTATATTTGAGTGTACGTAGTTTCTGCGGACAAGTTCGTTAAATTTCGGGATGTGCGGTTGAATTTTTACTATATTTGTTTAGGTCCATAAATTTATCGTTGCATTTGGTGGTCCATGGGGGGTAATTTAGGTGTAATTTTTTCTAATTTCGGGTTAAGATCTAAGAGGTTATGAATTCGGACGGTTGTAGATTGAATGTATATATATATATATATATATATATATATATGTATATATATATATTACGTGTGAATATTAAAATGTTATATCTTTCGTTGTTTTCGCACATTTGGTAGCGACTTCTGATCGGATTATCGGATTTTCGTTGCGGTTAAAGATAAAGAAATTCGGAAATTTACGATTTCGAAAAAAATCGAGACCGTTCGTAAACTGTCAATTTTTAAAATATTCCTCTCGTAAAATTATAAGCGGCATTTTTCTTTTTAGTTCGTAAAAACGACGGGGCGGTAATTAAGTGTATACTATTTCTCGAATAAGTAGGAATACAGTAGAAATAACAGATTGTCCAGAAGCCGTCCGATTAAAGTTTACGAAATTCCGAACGAACTGTTTTTACAACAATATTATAAGATTAATTTTTATACCGTATACACTTACGACTTATTTATGCAGAATGGTGTGAAAGTATTAAAAACATTTTAAACAGTTTCCTCTCTATTATCGCTAAAATCTTTATTATTAGAACGATCGCAGCCGAAAACAGCGCGCTTTAGCAGTTGTTACACACTTGTCCGAGTGTGCGATGTTACTTCAAATAAGCCGTAGCCCGTAATAAATTGTATAAAAATCGATGTTATTACCGAATGTTTTTTTCGAAGTATACGAAAATATTTTTAATTAAACCGTTATATTCGTTTCGCTGCGAATTCATTTCGTACTTATCTAATCCAATGTAGAAACTGTTTAAAAAAACGATAAACGAAATAAGTATGTTTTATGAAAAATAATTACGTTTCCCTATATCTAAACTTAATCGTTTAATTCCGGCGATGACTATTAGCTGGCGGTTAATGTAGGATTTAATCAACTTTTTTTCGCTGTAGTTGTTTGAAAGTTTTTCAACAATTGTGTTCTGTGAAATCTCTTTATTTTTAGCATATACCTATATATATATATATATATATATATGTGAGACTGCCGTGAATTATGTCGAATTTTATATAATGTTTTATTCGCTTTTTGTAATTTAAACGGTTATTTCGATGCAATCTGTTAAATATAATTAAAAATTTATTTATTTTACTACCAGCATCGGAAGTGGGAATAAAATTTTAGCTCGTTATCCATTATTAGCGCCTAAGTATTTAGACTAAAATCCGCGTTACGCTTAAATTCGTTATCCTTTAAGTTTTTGATTAAACAACATATATCATATTTAAAATCGTTTATATTTAAATTATATCGTTTTAACGAGTTCCGTATAAACTGCGAAAATTTCATCTTCTAACGCATTTTCACACTTGACAGCGATTACTCGATATCATGTACAAAACGTTAATACATTCGTATTGTTCGGAAATTTGCGCATTTTCTACGTTCCACAAGTATAGTCCTAAATAAAGCCTTTTTAGTGGTTTTAACGACCTCTCTGCTCGCAGAGCGAATGTGCGATAATTTTGATATTTGAAATTATTCATTTGCCTATTTAACGCGATATTTTTTTTTTAAAAATTAACTTATAAATTTCTAAAATATTTTACCAATCGTTCGTATTATAGGGTTAAATTGTAAATGTATAAATTACTTTGACTCGTAAAGAAAAAAAAAAAACATTTACAAAGCAACATAAGTGGTTTGGATTTCTTATTTTATTTATTTTTTCTTCTCACGAATAACGAATAAAATCGCGATCGTTATAAATTCGATTTCAGTTCGTTATTATTACGTTTAAGACGTTTCAAATCTATTCGTTATTTTCGGTACGTTTATTTGTGTTCACGTAGGCGTCATAGTTTTTTAGTGAGATATACACGATATGTTCACCGTCATGTTTATTACTGATATCGAGAGGTGGACGACATTTTTTAGAAAAACTTGCGTAAAAAACGTTAGATGTGTTTAAAAAGAAAAACGAAAAAAAAAATGCATAAAATTATAAACGTGTAATCTCAGCAATTCGCATTTTAAAATTCTAGCGTCTTTTAACATTTTATATCAATCGAACGTATTTGACGACATAAAAAAATGTGTCGTCGAAAATTATTAACGTAAATTATAGTTCCAGGTGAAAATTGTCAAATTGATTTTACGAATATATATATATATACATATATATATATATATATATATATATATATATATATATATATATATATATATATATATATATAGACGCAAGCATAACTGAAAACAGTACAAATACATACGAATTGAGCGTTTGTCGGCAAAAATTAAAATTTAATTTCGGCCTTTAAAAATTACCCCCGGTTTCCTCATTATCTAATTAAATAACTATTATAAAAAATCAATTGAAAATTAGTTAAATCACTAATTTTTTTTTTTTATTCCACATTATAAAAAAATTAAAATAACTATTAGTTATTATTATAAATAATAAGAGATAAAAAATCGATTGAAAATTAGTTAAATCACTAATATTTATTTTCTTATAAAAAATACCAAGCTTTTCGGGGCATTTACGACGTTATCAAGTGAAACATTCTTTTTAAAAAATCATAATTTTAAAATATAAATTAAATATAATTACTTAAAAATATTTTATGTCGATTGTGAAAATATATTCCAATAATGCTGTTTTCTGTTCTGTCTATTTTTTGAATTGTTGAAATTTAACATCGATATATTAGTTTATTAATTTTGTTTTTCTATATTAATTTTTTCTTCGATATTATTTTCCGGATTCTGTAAAAGTTGTATACTGGCGGAATTTTAAATTTACTGTTGCGATGTACGATGGCCGAAAGTAAAATATAAAATATAAAAATATACGAACGCAAAATAATTTTTTAAAAAACACAATTTTACAAGTAAAATGAAAATAAATATTTAAAAAAATCTGATAATCGAAATATTTTTAAGCAATTATATTTAATTTATATTTTAAAATTATGATAAAAAGAATGTTTCACTTAGATAATGGCGTAAATAAAGCTTTGTGTTTTCTATAAGAAAATAAATATTAGTGATTTAACTAATTTTCAATTGATTTTTTATAAAAAATTACTACATTCCACATTATATATATAAAAAAAAAAATTAAATAATAAGAGATAGCGTGTTCTGCCGGCGTACCCCTAAAAAGGTAGCGTATTCGGACCATTTCGTTTTTAAATTGCTCTCGACTAAAATGAAAGTAAATTTAATTTTTATGCACTCGTCGAAAACCATTTACATCAAGCAGACTTCGCGTCAGTAGCGTTCGTACAGATTGGTCCCGGTGTTACTTTCGACAATAACCTTTTCCAAGCATATAGACCGTGTATCGAGAGACGAGCATAATCTGCTCTATTTTCACGTACCCCATTTCGAATTTTGATCAAAAATTTTCGCGCGATGTTTACACCGTTGATAGTTTCGTTTGCGCCATTTCCGTTTGTGAGTTATTTAAAAAACGAAATATTAATAAACGGTATTAAACGACTCATTTGCAAATCGAATCCGAAATATTTTCTAACGTTTTATCGATTTTTTCAAAATAAAATTTTGTCGGGTGGTCCATTTTTAATGTACATAATACCGTCGTGTCAGATCGAAAGTGTTTTCGTCGCATCAAATGACAATATCCCAGTACGTTTATCGAAGTTAAAATTATCCGAACAACTTTTACTATCTGTCGAGTTGCGGAATCAAATTAACTAATACGTAATTATTAACCGATTACAATTAGCAAAGTTTATTCTTTCCGTGCAATTTTATCGCTGAATAAACTGATCGGACGGATATTTTCTATCTGCGAGTAAATCTTTACTGCCTTGCTAATTGACCGTACACCATCGTGACCTACCGACTTTTTCTTCTTCGTTGATTTTACATTTGTAAATATTTCTTCACGACGTTTAATTTTTAGCTGTTAAAGTAAATCTATATCTTATGGAATACATTTATACATTTTAAAAAACTAAAAACATATCGAACGATAGCTTCATCATCTGCAAGCATTTCTTCTGTCGTCATTTTTCTATGTCCGAACGCTTTCTCTCGTTCCTCGGTGAATTCTGGACATTCAGCGATGACGTGACTGATGGACATTTTTCGATTACCGCAGTATATACACGACGGCGGGAGTCCTGTCTGGAGCAGTGGACCATGTGTTAATTTCGTATGACCAATACGGATTCTGCATAATACAATTTCTTCTCGTCTGTTTTCACGGTGAGATGTTTTGATCCAATTTGCCTTTAACTTGCCGTAAGTTGTTGTTGATTTGTCCATATATTTTGAGCGGCCATCTTCATTGGCAGTATTATTTGCTTTCTTGCATTTAATAGATCTTTTTCACGTGTCGTTTCGATCTGTTTAATATTTTCCCATGGCGGGTTTGTAGTTTCGGGTGGGCTGATGTTAAACCGATTTATACGCAAATAGTTTAGATAGTCATTACATCTAATTCTAAATGGTTTGTTTTTGTCCCGGTAGATTTGATTTAAATTGGAATGAAATGTTTTATAGTAATTTATACGCGTGTTGTTACCGCTAAGTTTCGTATAGTATTTCAGTACTAATATAATTCGACGGTGTTTTAATGACAATATGTTTGTTTCTGCATGCAGGCTTATAACCGGACTTGTGCAAAACGCTCCACTGCATATTCTGAGCGCGTTGTTTTGGATTACATTCAGTTTTCTTAGCGTACTTTCTGCAGCTGAATCGTATGCGATCGCACCGTAGTCTATTATTGATCTGACATAAATTCCATATAGTCGTAATAGCATGTATCAGATCCCCATGACTTGCATGCAACATTTTTAATAAATTAAGAGCTTTCGTAGATTTTAGTTTTATGTTTTCAATATGTGGCTTCCAATTAATTTGCTATCCAATATAAGCCCTAAAAATTTTGTTCTGTTTCTGTTTGCTATAAATGTATTATTTAGTTTTAACTTGATCTCACGTTCAGGTGTTTTCTTTGTAAAATTAATTACACATGTTTTTTCGGTAGAAAAGTGTATATTCTTAGTGATGCCCCACTTTTCTATTTCTGTTATAATCTTTTGTAATTTTTCTTCTATTTGTGAAATATTATTTCCTTGTAAATAAATTGCTAGATCATCCGCAAATATTGAGTAGTTAACAGGGTATTTGATTAAGTGTTGTAGATCATTTAGTGCTAGTATAAATAGTAGGGGACTTAAAACGGATCCTTGTGGCACACCTGACATTTAGTTTCTTTCAGTTGAAAGCGAGTTACCTATTCGAACTTTAAATTTTCTGTTTTGAAGGAATGCTATGACAAATTTTGGTAGGTTGCCTCTAAAACCCATTTCATATAGTATAATCGATTCTTTGGATATATAGTCGAATGCTTTTTCTATATCGAAAAACACGCATACAGTATATTGTCGCATTGTAAAACCATCTAGAATTTTTTGTTGTAGTCTTAATATATTGTCAATAGTCGACCGTCCTTTTCTGAAGCCACTTTGATGTTTGTCCAGCCAGTACTTATTTTCTATAGTCCACATCATCCTTCTTGCAATTATCTTTTCTAAAAGTTTGCACAATACGCATGTCAATGAAATAGGACGATAACTAATTGCTTCATATTTATATTTGCCGGACTTTAATATCGGCACGATAGTTGCCTCGTTCCATTTTTTAGGAATTTTGTGTAGTTTCCAAATTTGATTGAACATATACAGGATACATTTAGTATTTTCTTCTGTTAAATTTTTTAGCATCTCCGAATGGATATAATCTGGACCAGCAGCAGATCTTTTTTGTTCTTTTATCACATTGTTTAATTCGTTTTGAGTGATATCTTGATTATATTCTTCATTATTTGATGAGTCAAAGTCTGAATTGCTTCTAGTGATATGGGTACTGAGATGTTTATACAAAGTAGATATTTTGTAATAGTGTTCTGCCATGACCTCCGCTATGTCTTTACTCTCATATTGTAGTTTTCCGTCCGAATCAGTTATCCCCGCGATGGTATTATAATTTTTCTTATTTAGAATTTTCCTAATTTGATTCCATACTTTTCTAATAGCGGTTTTTGAGTTTATTTCTGAAATAAAGTCTCGCCATCACTTTTTTTTACATTCGTTGATAGTTCTTCTTGCAGAGGATCTTGCTTTTTTAAATTTTACACGGTTCTCATTAGTTGGATGACGCTTATATCTATTAATTTATTTTTATTTTTAATAGCAGTCGATTCATGAGTCCACCAGGGAATTCTTTTCTTCCGTAACTGTAGTTTTATTCTAGGTATATGTATTTTAGCTGAGTGCAAAATATTATTTACAATTACTTTATTCATTTCATCTCTGGATCGGTTAAGTTTAGTATATATTTAAAGTCTATTAAGTTTTTAAAGCCTCCCCAGTTTGCTTTATCTATAATCCAGTTTTTATACCGTTCTCTGAATTGTTGATGATCTGTTAATATATTTATGATCTGAGGGAAGTGATCACTGCTGTATAATTTCTTGCACACTCGCCAGTACAACATATGGCTGATAGTTGAACTGCAGACGGTTAGATCTATGACTGACGTAGTACCGTTATAGAAAATCGTGTTGGTTCGTCATAATACTGATAGTAGGATCATTTAGAAATTTTTCTATTACTTGTCCTTTATTATCTGTATTTGCTGAGCCCCATATTATGTTATGGCTGCTGAAGTCACCTGTTAATATATATGGCCGTGGAAGTTGCTTACGTTAATGATTGTAATTCTTTTAGGCATACTTGATCTTCTTTATGTAAATAGATCGTGCATACCGTAATTGGTGTATCTAGAAATAATTTTACCGCGGTTATTTGATAGGCTGAATCTGTATGTCCTGTTTCTTAATACTATTGTGGGTAGCAATTAGGACTCCACCTTTGGAGTTACCACTCGTTAATAAATCACTTCGAGTGATATTATAACATTTTAATTTTAATTCGTAATTAGGATTTAATTTTGTTTCTTGTAGGCATATTATGGTGGGTTCTAAGTCTTGAATAAGTAATTGTAAGAACGGTAGTTTGGATATGACGCTGTTTATATTCCATGATATGATATTTATCATAATTTATGAATGATATTTATTTACGGCTCTTCTACTAGCTCGGACACGCTATCCATACTATCATCCTCGGACTCGATTTTTGTTATATTTTGTAATATGATTTCTGATTCTAATTTTTTCAGGTAGCAGGTAAGAGACCGTTTTGTATCTTTACTTAGAAGAGGTTTGATTTCTTCTACCATATATATAATTCCTTGAAAATCGTCTGTATGTTTTCTTGTGAATTCTATTTTGTCTTTATGTCTTTTTAAATTTAGCAGCAATTTTATAAAATCATCCGTAGGTATAGGGCAGCTATCAGGATGAGCTACTATAAATGCATCTAACTGTATGTGTGTATTTTTTCGATTTCATCCTTGTTTAGGTTTAATTGTGTAGTATTTTCTTCCATTTTTGGCCTTTTTATTTTTTTACATTTTTTATCTACACTGTCTAATTCATTTACGACTGTTTCGTGATCTTTTAAAGCATCTACGGGATTTGATTCTGTGATGGTATCTTGCTGATCTTTCCATCCGGTTTAGTATTTGAATTTTCTGATTCTGTGTATGATTCTGTGGTGGGAGGGGCTGATCGTTTTAGCTGTTCTCTGTCTGTGGTTACTTCATGTAACATATTACTTTCGTTAGAAGTATTTGGTTCTTCGCATTTGGTCTCTATTGGGCATTTTTTTGCATAATGTCCAATATTTTTGCATTTGAAGCAAACCCGGTTTTTATCTGTGGTTAAAAATATTCTGTAGTCTTTTTCATTGTAGTTAACCAGTAATGAATCCGGTATGTATATTTGTTGATCATTTTCTTGAGTATAATAGACCGTACGTCTAAAGCTGCAGATATGTTGAAATATTGACTGTTGAAGTCCAGCTTTTAGGAATGTCATGGGGGACGGACGCCAGTTTCAGATTGGCTTCATCTGTAAGTATCTTTTCGATAACATCGTGTGGAATGATCGGGGATACATTAGATATAATCAGTTTTCTAGCCGGACGTATTAGAGGTCGAGCTTTTATTATTACATTGTTTATTTTTATTTCTCCCTGATTCAAAATGAATTCTTCAGCCGTTTTATTCGAGTCAAAATAGAAACACACTCTGCTATTGGACATGCGCGACAAAAATGTAATTTTAGACGGAGGTACATGTTTACTAAGTTCTATAAGATATTCTTCGTTTGTAAATTCCCCTATGACTGGGAAAATAATAGCTTGTTCTTCTGTAGGGAAATTGAATGCATTGCTAGCATTTTTTTGGGATTTGATGGCGTTAGAAGAACTTATTGGTTCTTTCGGACATTTGTTTTCTGCTCTAATTGTAGTTATGTCGGATTTTGAAGCATTAACTGGATTATGTTCTGTTTGTTGAACAGGAAAAGTTGAGATAGAAATTTTTGATTTGTTCGTAGGTTGATTTGTTTTAGACGGAACTTGTACAGGTAACGATTTGATCTTTTTCATTTTGCTATCTTTTTTTTGTGGCCTAAATGGCCCCACTGATTTTAATATCTTTCGAGCAGCCGCTTTAGAGAGTTTACTCGTATTTATCAGTGAATTGATAAGAAGATACACTACCACAATATAGAGCACACTATGAGATAACAATTCTTATAATTAGCCGATATCGGTCGGTGTTGTAGTTGGTAATAATAACGACTTACCTACCGCTGATCAGAACGCTGGCAACGCACGAACGAATACCGAAACGACGATAAGTTGTAGTATTGTATGTACTTTATCCTTCTTTTAATTTTGTTTCATTTCTATTATAACTATCGGACGTAACAATTCTACTTTACGGGTGTCGTTATAGGCGTCTGTATTCGCGGGAGGATCACGAATTTAATTGGGGGGGGGGGATGCTTCACGGTAATTTCGAAGACTGTTATTTTTAACGGTAACATTAGATGGTAGTTTAGTGAACGTTTCTTTATTACGATTATTCAATAAATAGCTATACGTCGAGTTAATTTACTAATTTCTCAATATTTTGCCGAACAATACGTGAGACTTTTTTGTCTACAATCTTCTAACGGAAATTTTCGATTTTACGGAAGTTACATATATATATACATATATATATATATATATATATATATATATATATATATATATATATGTATATATATATATGTATATATATGTATATATATATATATATATGAAGGATTCCGAAAATAGAAGAGAACCATATTACCTAATAGCAACATAAATGGCGAAAGGTTCGTCTGAAGCTAGTTTCGTAAAAGTGATGAGATCAATGTGTGTGTCAGTATCGGAAATAGACGCGTTTAAATTGATTTTCGTCGAAATACGACGTTTATAGACAGTTTGCGTATTGTTTCAGCTATCAGTTGTTGCGCTACGGCAACATACGTAACGCTAGATAAATAGACAGGCGAGTTGTTGTCTATATTAGTGGCGTTCATTGTTCTCTCGCGATATATGTACGGTATTGTTCGCGTTGTAGTCGTATTGATTACTTTCTATCACCGTCAGCCGTGGTGAGATAATTCCAGTTTATTCATAAATTATTAATACATAATTATCATCGTCGTCGCTATATTATCGTCGTGAGTGTAATGCGCATATGCTCTACAGCACGTTCTTATCAGCGACATGCACACCTCATCGTTTATCGCGCATTTACGATCTCAATAACTGTAGAAATGGCTGGTCGTTCCCTCACCCCCCGTCAAGTCGGCCATTTTCCCAAAACTCCTCTGCCACGGGAAGACGGTAGAGAGACCCTGATCAAGTTGACGTTACTGATGATGCTCTAAATAATCGTAGCGCTTCTACAGACGAATAAAGCATGTAGTTTACGTGAACAAGATGCTAATACAAATAACGGGCGAATAAAATACTACGTGGCAAATAAACATACAAAACGTAATAGATCTAGCGGAAATTCTAATAGTACATCAGATTCATCGTCTACTTTACGGATGACGATGAAAATGACGACAACACAAAAGATGCGCAAATGAGTGAAAAAGAAAAGACCACTCGGTTTAACGGTAAATCTGACTCATTCATTCGCTAGTGGTCAAAACGGTACAACAAATTTAAAGAAACACGTTGCACCTATTCTAGTAAAAAAATTGTTTGTTTTTTTTTTTTTTTTTTTTTTTAACGTAACTTCAAGAAAGGACAGCTACTGCCTTTCTGCGATCTTAAACTTTAGTTTAAATAAACAGCAATCATGATTATCGAACATGTGCAGATGTGTAACCGAATGGTTTTAAGCTCTGTTACGTATATTACTTAGTAACAACCGAGTCAGTAGGTTCGAAACGTTTAAGCCTTCTTAAGTCACTATCTCAAGAGTGCCAGGGTCTCCGGATTTGGATGATGATCAAGTCTTCTGTGGTGTCGGTCAGCATAATCCTGTATATTACTTCGTTGACCCATTTGATCTGACTGTTTAAAAAAAAAACATTTAACGCAATTAAGGAATGATTTATTAACGGATAAAACCACTACATTCTCACTGAAGTCGACAACAACGGGTGTATATATCTAATACCGATAGTTAAGTTAGATCACTGCCGTCTAAAAATTACTACCTTTTTTTTAACGTATCAACTATGAAAACCACATTTAGGATAGTTTTACGTAATCTGAATTATTCTGCAGGACGTAAATGAAATTAAAAACAGAATTAGAAAACTGTAAAAAGTATAATGTTGTACATCCTAAAACAAAGCAAAATGCACTTTAATTCTTCTACTCAAAATGATCAGATTTTCTGGACTCCTTTATACTGGGGTAGTCGTAGAAGAGGTGTCCGAAAAAATAAACTAACGGTACGATGTAAAAGATGTCAACTATACGGACACGCAAAAAATTATTGCAATCCGCCGTATAAGATGGGTGAAATGTGAGAACAAACACAATTCTTCCGAAAAATATGATAAAATATAAAATACAAAACCAGTATGTACTTTTGTCAAGGAGACCAGCTAACTACAGAAGCTGTCCTATGTATAAACGTTTAGTACAAGAACATAGCTTCAGAATCATATAATAAACAATTACCAGAATTAGCAATACTAATCAAGCCAAAGCCTCGGGTAACAAGGCAAAATACAAATATCTATAAATTACACGCGGGAGATTTAACTAATCACGGTATACACATACACACACACACACACACACAACGGAGAAAAATTTATTAAATACAAATTATTATAATACGGACGTTGTATCGCCAATTTTCGAGGTTGAGGCTTTCGACAAAATGGTGAATGAATTTAAGTCAATCATTAGACCAATACTAACAATCTTACACAAAAAGTGATATATTAACATGAATAACGATAATAGTATAGAAATTATGCTATGCAATTGGCGTAATAAACAAGAAACAAAAACTATTTCTAGATTAGATTAGACATTGCTCCTGTATGGTGAAACGCATTTAACATGTAATCGAATTTTTCGTATTAACGGCTATATGCTTCACATCCTGATGGAAGACCTCATGGTGGAGTAGCAAATCCGTTCTAACATAGGCCATTGTAATATACCGAAATATCGTAAGCTAACCAGTTATTAACAGTAAATGTTAACATTAAACGGTATGAATCGGTATAATATATTGTAATCCAAACATTATTATCCCGAAGGAATGAATAAAAAATATCTTGCATGATCTCTTGTTTACTTATAGGAGATGACTTTAATGCTAAAGACAAAAGTCGGAATTGTAGTTAGATTGCTAGTAAGAATGATGTAGTGACTAAGAATTATCAACTATCCGAGGTAGTGAAAACGGTACTACAAAGTCGTCGATTTTTCGTAACGCTGTTTAGAAAAATAGTCGACGGAGGAATTAAAAAAAAATGGCGTACCTCAGGGAAGTGTGCTAGCATCCATATATTGTAGAATATTTACACACATGATTTTACCCCCCCCATCGCTAAAGAATTTAGATACGCTGACGGGGTACTGCAAATTCGAACAAATAATTTTGAAAAAGTTGAAGCAGGATTGATATTTGGAGACCACAGGGAAATACTACGATGAAAACTAGTTCTGGCCAAACCCAAATAAAACACAAGTCTGCGTTTTTTCACCCACGTAATAGAAACACAAGAAGCAAAAAACTGCGTATCACCCGGAAAGGAACAAAGTTGGAACATTGCGATACACCATCACTAACGTTTAAACAGCATTATATACGTTGTTGACTTCCCACAAATCAGAAATAGCTAACATGTGGCATGAAGTCGCAACATATACAATTCAGCTAAATTACAGGATTGCCACCTGAACTTCGCACACCAAAAAAATCAATTATGATTTATTCTCTTCCGTTGCTGACAATCTTTTCTTCAGCTTTCCGTCAAATCTCTCCTCTCCCGAAGTATATGATCTCTTTCTATCCATCATCCATGATTCAGTTTCCACCTCCACTTGTAATAATTCCATTTACCTAGGTATGAAACTTCCCGTCAGATGGTGGATGAAGCAATGTTCCTTCCAGATAAACAAAAGGAATCAGGCATTCCGCATCATTCGGAAAAATAAAACCGTATCCAATTTTATCGAATTTAAGAAGATCAATGCCCAAACCCGCCGGTTATTAAATCAGACTAAACGGGATTCCTGGAGATGATTCTGCTCATCTTTTAACAGATCCACACCGTTATCCAAAATCTGGGAACAATGTAAAGCGTTTAAACATCGAGCTCTTTCTGCTTCTACTCCCTCTACTGATCACGAACATTGGTTTGAACCGCGTTTCTCCTCCGCACGTACCTTCCCTTCATCAAACTAACCCTTTCCATTTCACATCTGCTTCCCCTCCAAACATGCTGGATATGCCTATCACGATTAGAGAGCTCACACATATATTAAAAAATAAAAGGGATACTGCCCCAGGCCCTGATTTAATATCATATAAAATGCTTCAAGCTTTGTCAACCCGTTCTTTGAATTTCCTTTCCCAAATGTTCTCCAAATTTCTACAAGAAAACTTTATTCCTCAGGACTGGCTAACCTTCAATATTACCCCCTGTTCACAAATCTTCAAAACCGAAACATTTGGCTACTTCGTACCGCCCCATTGCTCTAGCTTCCTGTGTTCGAAAACTTCTTGAATCTGTCATCCGCTATCGTTTAGAGTGGTGGTTGGAAAATAATAATATTCTCCCTAATTTTATTTATGGCTTCCGCCCCCAATATTCAACCGCTGATTGTCTCTCCTTTCTGACATCTAACATATACAAAACATATATAGATAAAGGTTTCTTGTTAGCCACATTTCTGGATCTCACCGCAGCTTTCGATAACGTCAACATCAGCTTACTGCACCAACGCCTTTTATCACTTAGTATTCCACATAATCTCGCAGCTTATATTTGTATTTAAAATCAAACATTTACACTTCCGGCACCCTACACTCCAACATCCGCTGCACCGCACTACTTACTCTGGTCTCGCACAAGGTTCTGTTCTTAGTCCCATTTTATTTAATATCTATATTATGCACGATTTAAAACCTCCGCTTCCCCATTCATCCCATCTCATCTCCTATGCGGACGATCTGGTCCTCTTTCAACATAGCAATAATCTTGACCTTATTACGCAATATTTAACACATGATATCATAACTTTAAGTAACCGTTTCCAATTTTCCGATCTTTCCATTAATCCCAGCAAATCTGCAGCTATCGTGTTTTCCCTCAATCGGCCTAGCTATCCTCCTCAATATATTCCGTTTTATAATGACCGCATCGCTATAGTAACGCAATTCACCTACTTAGGACTGACTTTAGATCAAAAACTTACTTGGAAACCGCATATAGACTTCCTTATTTCGGTCACCCTATAATCTTCTAATATCCTAAGATCCCTCTCCTCAACTGTCTGGGGTGGAGATCCCGTTTCTCTCCGCATTCTATATATTTCCTTAATTCGTTCCAAAATTGACTACTGCTCCTTCCTGTATGGTAATGCCTCCCGTCACCACTTAACCAAATTGGATAAAATACAAAACCTCTGTATGCGCTTAATTTTAGGCTCTCTTTGTTCTACTCCTATTTCCTTTCTTTCCTCCGAGTCTCTTATTGTTCCTCTCTTCCTCCGACGTAAAAATTTAGCCTTCCGATTTATCTCGAAATCTCTCAATAAACAAGTTAATTCCTTCACTTCAAATTTTTTTTAAATTTTCAGGAAATCGCGTTTCAATCGCTCCCGTATTCCACTACTCTCCACGGCAGCTTATAAATACCGGACGTACAAGTATCTTATCCTTCCATCTCGTCCCACAATTTATTCATATCGTGTCAATCTTTTTAACATCTCCATTGACACTTCCTCCTTCTCCTCCATCATATCTTCCCATCCTGATCTTAATGCTTTCATACAAAATTACTGGCCTAATCATGTACATGTATTTTCAGATGGATCCAAATTTCCCGGTCGGTCCGTTACGGGAGCATTCTATATACCGCAATATAATATCTCCAAATCATTCATTTTTCCTCAGGTCAATTCAATTTTCACTGCCGAGGGCTTAAGCATCCTTAAAACTCTGCAATTCTTATCACGTTTAGATCACCATTCCTCCTCCCTATACTTAATCTTATCTGACTCCCTAAGTTTTCTCCTCGCATTGAAGCATTCCTCCTTTCAACCTAATTCCAATTATCTTCCCTTGGCAGTGCGACAATTGACCTTATTTACTATTCAGCCGCGGCATCTTAATATCATACGTCTGGATTCCCGGTCATTCCGGAATTCATGGCAATGAGATTGCCGACACTCTGGCCAAGGAAGCCATTTTCTTCGGCTCTCCTCTGCCTATAAATATGTCTTTCTTACTCGCTACTCGTAATGTGCACACGTAATTTTTTTAAACATTTCGTGGAAGCCTCAAAAAAAAAAAAAAAAAAAAAAAAAAGTTAACCTCAGAAAATAGATCACCTGCTACAATGCTCACTGATGGATCGGAACTGTGATATAGATGATTTAACTGCAGCAAACGAGAAAGCAATCTACGTCTCGCTACATATCGTGCTCAAGCATAATGTATCACGGTAAGTAAACAAGTAAGTACGGGTAGTAGGACGAAGTATCAATACGTTTAAAGTGGAAACTATATAACCGGTGTTTTCTGCCGATGTGTTTACATATGGCTCATAAACGCGAATATTCGCAAAAACGAATATCAGAAAGATAATAAGGACACAAACGTCGCGGAAAAGATTAATACGAAATATATCCAATCGCGAAATAGTCGGATACGGAAGAAGGTCGGACTTTGTAACGCGGTGGAGCAGATAATCCATAACTGAAGAGGACCTGAGCAGGGCACATAGCCAGATGAAAGGATAATAGTAGATGGAAGAAACGAGCGTTGGAACGGTGACCGCATCATAAGGGATATCGGCACGAGCGTTGACTCACTCGTCGGTATGACGATATAACCGGGCAAGCGGGGAAGAACTGAATTCAGAATGCACGGAGACGGAACGAATACGATAACTATCGTCGCGCAGATAACGGACGGTATAAAAATTACTAAATACACCGGAAGAGTATTAGAAACGTAAAGACGTTCCGAGTATCGGTACGAAATATCGATGAAAAAGTAAGCGTTCCAAAATAAATTCACGTAAAATGGTACAGATAATGCGGCCGCCGCACTTCGGCGAAACGTTAGAATACATATTATATAATCATTAAATACCGTCTCCGTATCGGAGGTAGGCGACTACTTACCTATACGTATTTTGTTGTACAGTGTCAGGTAACGTACAAGGCGATCGTAAGACGACGTTTAGATAGGCACACGCATGATTGGCAATCGCTTTGTTGTCGCGGCACAATGCAGCTCTGTGTGTTTTTTCGTTTTATTATGATTATTATATTCTTACTGAAACTCGTAAGTTCTGCGATAATTAGAGATCGCATTGAAAATCTCTCAACGATCGAAAATTTCGATTCCAGGCAATTACAATTTATGTACGCGAAGTATATGTTAAATGTAATATATGTTCGATAAAATGTATTCGGTTAACATTCCTTTTTTATATATTATGTGTGCATGTATATTTACATAAATACGTGTATTATATTATCTATCTTTATTATTATTATTATTATTATTATTGCTTTCTATCGAATGATATACCGATTTTCTGTACGCTTAATTATGATACAAAGCGTTTTATGGAGTGGGTTTTTTTTGTTTTATTTTTAATCTTTCCTGCGAATTATATTCGTCAGACTAGTAAATATGCTAATTTCTATTTATCAGAAATATCACATAAAGAATTTAGAGGTTATCAGCTCGGTGATGATATTATAATTGCGTTATAATCTTCGCATTATTGTTAATTTAGGTAAATCGATAAATATTCTCTTCTTCTTCCATATTATTAATTGCTAACAGCGTGCACACGGTGTTGCGTGTTCCGGTTTGTCATATATAATAACTGGTCCGCAATCAGCTTATTGGATAATTCACCACGGATGAAAATTCGTAGGCTGAGAAAAACTAAGCCATTAGACCTGGCATAGTAATAAAAATTATGTAAATTTATTAAACATAAGATACTAATATAGAGACTAGTCATTGGACTATGTTCCCTTCACGTAATGATCAATTGCTATAACATCTACTAATAGCCGATTGGCTATGAATAGATTTAATTAATAAAAAAATATTTATATTTATATATATATATATATATATATATATATATATATATATATATCATCGTCATCTGGTGCAACAGTCCGCGGACTGGTTCGCTCCTACGCTTGTCTTGTTCCACTCGTATCGGTTATTGGCCATTCTTTTCATTTCCGAGTAACTGGAGAATCCAGAATTCCTCTTCAGATTGTCTATGCAGCTTAATCGTGGTCTACCTCTTATTCGTTTTCCCGGTATATATCCTTCAATTGCTGCATAATGTTAGAATTATTTAAAATTGTTTTTTTTTTATTCTCATTTTTCGGTCCAGCTTTCGCCATTTAGCCCCAATTTAAACTTTAATCCAGTTAGCGTATTTTAAATATTACGTTTGATAAATTTATATAAACTAATTGCAACAGAAGACAATGTGGGTCGGAAACAATTCAATACTCACAGAGGTAATGTGTGTGCCATGTTGTTAAATATTAGATAATGACTCTTCTCTTTGCTTTAGAAATTTCCGACAAACCCAAATTTCGATGCTCAATTACAGTCAATATGGCACGTGTCGCATGTTCCATCAGAAATTATGCCTAATTTAGCAAAATGTAATATGCCCAGTACGTAGTCTAAATATAGTTATAATCCCTCGAAATGTTCCGGTATAATTGAAACACTATATACGGCTTACTGAAAAGATCGAATTTCTTGCTGCGTTGAAAATCCATTAGTAAAGATTGTTTAATCTTTTTGGTAAAATATCAGTCCGATTCTATTTAATATTCTCGTAAAGGACGCTTGATAAATTATAACGCTCTTTAATTCATCGTTCACCTCGTTTTGCCGCAATGAGAACGGACACACTTATTACTCTAGATGCACGATTATAAAGCTGAATAACGACATATGTCTTACATCAAATTCTAACATGGGTATTGTCGTTCGAATAGTTCTCTCGGAATTTCGATCGTGTCGATTCGACGAAATTTTAACAGCTACAATCGAAAAGTGTTTTTATTTCGGATTTCCGAATAGACTGTGACATTTTATCCTTCCTCCCGTAGCTGCTCGTCCTTATTGTTATTATTATTATTTTTTTAAAACAAAATATTAGTTTTAGTAATGAGGTAGATAGGGTAGCTACAGGTATCTTTTCGTCTATCTTGTTAACATTTGTAATCGGTTCCGAACATTCGCCTTGAAATTAGTGGATATAAAATTCTGCTCGATTTATTATTTCCTTCAGAAAAACTTTTTGGTAGGTTGAAAAAAATTCCATTATTTATTTTTCCTTATCTTATATAGCGCCATTTCATTAGTTATGCAAATAGACGACGCGTCGTTACTTTTAAAAAGTTCGAAAAACTTTATAACGTAAACCCAAAATGACGGGTTGTTGTTGTTGTTGGAAAAAGGAAAAAGAATACAATGGAAATGAATAAGTAGTAGAAAAAGAAAAACCCGCCAGAGAAGAATATTAAAAAAAAAAGAGAGAGAGAGAGAGAGAAAGAGAGAAAGAAAAATAAGCAATAAACGGGGAACGAAGAAAAAAAGGTACGGAGATTTAATATTGCTCGAATTATATGGTATATATATATATATATATATATATATATATATATATATATATATATATATATATATATACATATATATATATACGTATGTATACATTAAATTTGGTACATTTACATTTACACGGAAAGAAGATTTATTTTTTTTTTATTATTTTCATTATTTCTTTTTCATTATTTGATCGCATCTTTATTCTTATTTACTCGTTTCATTTTCTTTCCTTTTTCTGTTTTTTCTGTTGTTTTGTTGGGTTTTTTGACTTTCTAGCCTCGATGTATTTATTTTCATTCGTCGGTATACACGATTTTCAATCGTCATTTTTATCAATTTTCTTTTCTTTCATCGTCACCAAACGAACGGTTTATTAATAACGATAAGTTGTAATAACCGTTATAAATAACCTAAACGAAACGTAACGATATTACGCCGTTTACAACGCGACTTATTAAGTAGAATAATTCGAAGTATTAGGAAAGTTCGTGCGAAATGTAGCGAGATTGATAACTTATTAGTAACGAATTAAAGTAAAACGAATATTAATTAGTCGGTAAGTCGCCGATATTAAAAACCGCAATACAAAAACTCGACGATAGTTAAGGGGTTCGTATTGACTTCGATCAAGCAACGCTCTTCGCAAATTATGTACGCGATATATTCACACCGAATGCTCTAAGCATATCCTCGAGTATTTAGAAAAATCGCTGCAAATGAGTCCGCCTATTAAATGAGATACGGCGAATTATTAAGAATATGCAAAAACGCGTCACGCATATGACCTAATCGCAACGGTAGAGTTTTTAAATGAGTTGCCGCGTAAAAAGTATTTCGTATTTTCACAGCGCGAACATATAACACCGTCCTCCGCAAACCAATATTCTCCTTCGGTTTGGAAGTATTCTCAGATAATTGTTGTTAAATCGTCCTGAACTGGTTTCATCATACGGACCTATAGGTATCGAAAAAATTCGTGTTAAAACGATTATTTCCAATATTACGTACGAATTTAATTATTCCGAATTTTCGATTTTAGGTTCGCGTAAACGTCGGGCGTACGCGCGCACTCTCATAAGAGCATCTAAAAAAGAATGCTGGCAAGTTTTCACCTCTTCCATCAATCAATATGAACCGATTCCAGCAGTGTGGAAGAAAATACAGCTGATCAATGGGAAAAATTGTCAATCAAGTATCTCTGCATTATACAAGAACGGTTCTCTTATTACAAATACCGCCGAGATGGCCGATCTGTTGGCTTCCCACTTTTCTGCTGTATCATCTAATTCCAGTTATAATAAAGAATTTTTACATCTAAAACAAAGAACAGAAGCTACACCAATCAGTTTTGATACTTGCAATGACGAAAACTACAATTGTCCAATATTGTTAGACGAGCTCGAATACTGTATTCAATACCACATCCGTGACTCCTCACCAGGACCAGACAATATCCACCCTATTATGTTGAAACATCTTCATGCATCAGCCAAGTTATATTTGTTACACATCTTTAATAGGATGTGGAATGAGGGAACTTTCCCGGCAAAATGGAAAGTAGCCATAGTAATCCCTATACTAAAAAATGGAAAAAATAAAACAGAAACAACTAGCTACCGCCCCATTGCATTAACAAGTGTACTTGGCAAACTATTGGAAAAAATTATTCAAAAGAGGCTAACCTGGACCTTAGAAATGAATAATATGTTCACTCCAAAGCAATATGGTTTCCGAAAACATCGATCAGCAATACAAGCTATCATTGATCTCCAACTCAAGATCCAGAAGGCATTCCATGATCGCAATCATCTATATGCTGTCTTTTTTGACCTGCAAAAGGCATATGATACAGTATGGAAATATCAGGCGCTTACTAGCCTACAAAAAGCAGGAATCCATGGCCGCATGGCCAATTTAATTCAAAGTTTTTTAATTGGCAGACAAATCAAGGTACGCTTAGGCAACACCTATTCCAAATTGTTTCATATGGAAAATGGTGTACCACAAGGATGCGTCCTTAGTGTAACACTCTTCCTGCTAGTTATTAACGATATAATGCAGGCAATCCGACCACCGGTACAATTCAGCCTTTTTGCAGATGATTTAACGATAACGTTCCAATCGTCTTCGCCAACCAGAGCTGGTAAAATCATACAGCGTTGCATCAATGAAATAGTCGAATGGGCATCTGCACGTGGATTCAATTTTTCAGCAGAAAAAACAACCTGCGTTGACTTCCACCGAAATACCAAGTGTAGTCAACGACCTAAAATCTTCCTGAATAGTTTAGAATTATGTTTCCAGGATACAGTGCGCTACCTCGGAGTAACTTTTGACAGCAAACTGTTATGGAACGCGCACATTAAAAACCTCAAGAAATCAGCTATAAAAGGTCTAAACATATTGAAAAAAATTAATAATAGACGTAACGGAGACGATCGAAAAATGTTATTACTGTTATATAAAGCATTAATTCGTTCTAGATTAGAGTACGGTTGCCTAGCATTCGCCTCTGCGGCCCAGGGGTTACTGAGGTCCTTGGATATCATTCAACATTCAGCCATCCGAATAGCCACTGGAGCTTTTTATACTAGCCCTACAGCTAGTCTTAATAGTGAATCGGGATTACTTCCTTTATGTTACCGACGGCAAATCCTGACAGGTAACTTCCTCACCTCCACACTTATCTCTCCAAACCTACCGTTTAATGATCTTTTGTACAATATTCCAAAATACAATGAAATATCCTTAAACATCCCTAAATATGCAATTAACATCAAAAATAAATTCTTATCATTATTTCCTCAATTTAACAAATTCATTCTTAATCCCCCTCTTCTTCCAATATATACTGACCCACCACCCTGGCTTTTGCAACCACTCCATATAAACTTGAAACTTACCCACCTTTCCAAGCTTTTATGCCCACCCCATATACTTCAAAACTACATTGCTCTTGAAATCTCCAAATATAAGGACGCTGTGTGCTGTTTTACTGATGGCTCTAAATCGGGTAGGCGTGTGGGGTCTGCCTTCTCGGTACCCCCTGTCATTCATCGCTTTCGACTTCCTAAGTCCTGCTCCATTTTTTCAGCTGAATCCTTTGCTATATTCAAGTGTCTAGAGTTCCTGTCCATGACGCAGTCTTCTTCTAAATTCCTTATTCTTTCTGATTCACTCAATGTTTTAAAGTCTCTCCACAACCTATATACAGATAATGCACTTCTACAACGCATTCTGCTTATCCATGACTTCCTTACTAAATCTCAAGTTTCCATAGCGTTCATTTGGATTCCCAGCCACATCGGTATTCCTGGAAATGAGGCTATTGACCGAGCTGCCAGAGAGGCGTCTTTGCTTCCACACATATCCGCTCGTCTCTCTCTCTATAGTGACGTTAAAGCTTTCCTGAAATCTCTCGTAACTAAATCTTGGTGTAAAAACCAATCGGAATAGCTAAAAGTGCCGTAGGAAAATTAAATAAAATACGGAAAGACCACTCTATACGGATTAAGAAGAGACTAATTGAAACGCTAATATTTTCGACAGTGAGCTACGGATCTGAATAATGGACTCTAAAACTTTACGTCGTAAGTTAGAAGCGTTCGAAATGACCTGTTATAGAAGAATGCTCAGAATACCGTGGACTGCACATATCGATTTAACACATCAATCTGCAAATAGAGGAAAACGATAGACTGGTACAGAAGATAAAAGGAAGAGCTGTCAGATTTTTTAGCTATACGTTGAAACACATCGGAAAAGACGGTCATACAGGGGGATTAGCGGGAGGAAAAAGAAATAGAGTACGACCACCGACTCGATGACTACATTCTACATGATATCATCGACATATCAACTGACGGAAACGGCCCAGAATTGCAATGAATGGCGAAAAACAGTTTTTAAAAAATGCTTATAATGTTCAACAACGATGAAGAATATATATATATATATATATATATATATATATATATATATATATATATACCAGGAAATATAGACATAAATAATAGTAATAACGATAATAATAATATAATAGTACCGATAAATAAAATGTAATCATTTAGAACAATTACATACAGAATCGATACTTAACCTCTCAATTCTAGAACAATTATACATAGAACCGCGAGACAACGATTACTACACCTACTGTTATATGACGAGGGATCAAAAATATCGGGCACGTAATAAGACAGAACGAATTGGGAAAACACTGAACCGACGGAAAATAAACGTCAAAAGAACCAGAGTCGGTTCCGGATCAGACTCGTAAATTATATCAGAACAATTACGGACTAACGATCACCAGAACTAATAAGAGAACCCATAACACCGGGGAAAATGGCGACAGATGGTTTTCAATACACTAATTCATGATAGTTTATTACGACGTAGCAAATGGACATACGGGCTGAAGAAGAAGAATTACTATTTTGATAATAAAAGTCATTTTTTAAAGCAGCTATTGACACTTTTGACCAAAACTCTTCGGCATTGCCTCAAAAACCACAAAAACGAAAAGTACAACAAATTCCTCACAACGCTGAGCCCCAAGGATAATAGTCTTTGGAAGATGACTAAAAACCTTATCCACCGCAGTAAGTCTCTTCCGCTCCTCTGCAACCCGTCCTCAAGTGACTATGTTTACACTGACATAGAAAAAGCAGAGGTCCTGGCTGCTCACTACTTCAAAATTCACGGACAGAAATTAGCCTCTAACTTTCAGCGCAAAAAAGTCCAGTCAAAGGTTCAGAGATATTTACGCAGTACTAAGACGTATCTACATATAGCTAACACTATCCAAACTTGTGCTAACGTCATTTGTCCTCTAGAAATATCCAATATCATCAAAAAAACGAAATTAAAGTACTCAGTAGGCCCTGATAATATATCATTACTTATAATCAAGAAACTCGCTCATTCCGCCATTGTTGTATTATCAGACATTACGAACGGCATCTTTAAACTGGGATACTTCTTCCCGCAAAGCTGGAAACTTGCCAAAATAATCGCCTTGCCCAAGCACGGTAAGGATCCTTCGCAGGTTTCCAACATCCGCCCCATTATTAGCCTACTGAGCAACCTAAGTAAAGTTGCTGAAAAGGTGATTTATGTTAGATTATTATCCCATGTCGACAACAATAATATACTTCCAAACTTTCAATTCGGCTTTCGCTCTCATCACTCTACAACCCAACAAATATGCAGAATAACCGACTCCATTACCCATCACTTCAACTTAAACAAACATACCGGCATGGTACTATTTCACGTTGCTAAAGCATTCGATACAACTTGGCACGCGGGTATTCTTTATAAAATGATAAAATGTAACTTTCCAACATGCCTAATTCACTTAATCAATAGTTACCTAAGCAATAGATCTTTTTATGTATCTGTAGGTAACGCTGCCTCGTCTCACAAATTTTGCTCTGCGGTTGTCTCGCAAGGCAGTATTATCGGACCACTTTTGCTTTCCCTATATCTTTATGATTTTCCAAACCCGCCCAATACGCAAGTTGGACCATATATGCTGACGACGCTGCGATATTATGCAGCTCCTATAGACCTAGCGCAATTCGTAATAGACTTCAGTATGGGATATCGCGGGTACTTAAATATTACAATAAATGGCAAATTAGCATTAACCCGAACAAAACTGAAGCTATTTTCTTCTCCCGCAGAAGACCTGCTCTACCTGACAATCTGATCGTACATGGAAACACTTTAGAGTGGTGCGATAAGGTTCGTTATCTTTTTGTGTAATCCTCGATAATAGACTTACTTTCACTAAACACATAAATAATATCACAATCAAGACAAACAACGCCTTCTGTTCCTTGCATTCTTAATCACAAGTCTTTCCTCAACATTAACAACACGATGATCCTCTATAAAGCACTTATACAATACTTTGTTACGCTTGTTTTGCCTGGAGTTCTATATCAAAAACCTCCTTTAACAAATTACAAGTCATTCAAAATAGATGCCTCGGATGTATTCTCAATGCACCTCGCTATGCCAGAATCGACAGTACGCACGAAGCTACTGACCTGCCCTATATTCGAAATTTTGTTCTAAACCTATCGACTGCCTTTATTATTAAATGCTCATACCGAAACAATGTACTCGTCTCCTCGGTTGCCAATTACGATTCTAAATAACTTCGTTTCATGTATTCATAAACACAGGCGACTTACATTATGTAGTAATTATTTTAATATTTTAATTATAATTTAACCCCTCTACTTAGTAAGCACCTTCGACACCCGTGTCATCCACTTTTTATATGTGTATGTGTATATGTGTATATATGTACATATATGTGTGTATATACATAGTATTCATTTAAGAACTTACAACCTATACAATATATTTTTGTAGCTTAGACTCTTAGGTTTTTATATTAACATGTAATTAGAAAACGTCTTTATTTTCTAGCCGCAGGTTTTGTATTTTTTCCTGCAGCATTTAACGTTTTGTTTTGCTTTATGCTTTATATTTTTACTGTGTTATTGTGGTAATCCCCGGTACACAATGTTATGTTATATTTTCTTGTATGTTTATTACTTAGGCAAATATACTTTGTTGTTGTTGTATTTCGATGCTATAACATCAAAGCTTTAACTAGGCTAACTTCGTCGGTTTTTTTCTGCAAAATCTATCTATACTTAGGAATCCGTTTTGTTTTTTTTAATTTTGTCGTATACGGCGAACATTGGTTAACGTGTGAGTTGTATAACTATAAAACCGTCAACTATACGATAAAAAAAAATTCCTACATTAATCTATAGAATAATCATTATAAATTAGTTAGGTCGATCCATAATGTAGTCTACGCTCGAGTTTATAGTTAACCTTATATATATATATATATATATATATATATATATATATATATATACCTTGTTAACTTACTAATGTACAACGACATATAATGTATATGTGATAAATTTAAAGTTTTAAAACTTACAATTTCAAAACTTTTAAGTACAGGAAAAAATTAAAAAAAAAAAACGCGAGAAAACAATAAAAATAAATTATAATTAGAAGAGTTTATAATTTGATAACGGTATTACACACGATAATGATAAGAATTAGCTTTGGTCATCGTTACTATTACACTGATCATCATCATACTATCGCGTTGTACGTTTATTTTTTTAATTTGTTTTTGGAGGCTAGAATTTTTAGGGCACCAGTTGTACGCAACGCGGATGCGCGCATATACGATGTTATACGCAGTAGGGTGCCAGTGCCTTCTATGTGATAATTAAGAATTAAATAATGATGAAAAATTTTATCAACTTTTTTTTACGTTTCGCTAATTGGTTTCAAGTTGACAGTCGAGCACTGTGGCAACTAAGCTAGCGCGACATCATTAAAATTATGTACAGCCATGCAAAAGACCGTTTACATACAATATTAAAACATTTAATACATTTCTTCTTATATTTATATAAGTGGGCGCATTATAAATTTACATACAATCCCTTAACTCTTTGAATGTAATCGATATGTTGCTGCGCTAAAGATAAAAACTCTAGCGACACTTACAATGCTGCTCCTTCAATGGAGAATTTTACAAAAATATAAAAAACAACAGGCTGAAACGAAAAAATATTTAAAAGCGCAGAAAAGAAATGCGTTTCGCCATTTTTCTAATAGTATTAATACGAGTCTATGGCAAACAATTAAATGATTTAAATATCCATTTTGTTCTTGTATAAATCGTACGAACATCGAATGGATTAATGATTTTATAGAACAATATTGAAAGTCCAATCGATCCTCATATTCTAGAAGACCTTTTTATCAATCATATTAATTCTATTACTTTTCGTAGTTTGGATCATAAAAAAGACTCTACACTGTCGGAGTGGATAATATTTCCTACAAAATGCTGCAACAGTTACCGGAGGAAGCTAAAATTATTCTACTAGTCTTTTTTTTTTTTTAATAATTCACCATATTTGAAATACATTCCTCCTGTTTGGAAAGAACATACTGCGCTGAAACCAGGTCGGTCTCCGGATAATCCTATTTCCCTGTTGTCGTGCGTCGGAAAAATTTTTATAGAATATATCAAAAATTTAGGTTAGAACGGTGGACTAATAAATTTAAGAAAATTTCACTTTCTCAGTATGGTTTTAGAAAGGCTTTACAGAAGATGCATTAAATTTATTCTGTATGTACAGACCTAACCAGAAATGTATACGTTCTCGATATTTTTATTGACATTAAGTCTGCATACGATAATGTTAATCTTTCAACATTATATAATGAAACTAGTAAGATTTGGTATTAATAAAAACATATACGTCCTAAGTATATGAGTACTTAAATGGGAGAAAATCAACCAGTCAGATATAAAGATGAAAAGTACAATTCTGTTTATTCGGGTAAAGGATTAGTACAAGAAAGTATTTCGAGTCCATTTTTATACCTCCTATACGCGAACGAAATAGAAAAAAATTAAAATAAGTAAGAGTGTATCAGTTTGCCGATGACTTAGCTAATTGTGTCACCGCGGCTTCAGTGGAAAATGTGATTAAAAAAGTTCAGAAATTAAATAACGTTTACCCGAAAATTAAATCGTCGCCCCTTTAGTTCGTCTGGGGGGGAAAAAAAAACTTAAAAATTTGATACGACAATGAAATACTTAAGAGCGGTATTTGATAGCAAATTGTTACGGAATGTTGGAGTTTGTATTGCGGAAATGTGATAGGGTTCTAAATCTGCTTCGAGCAATCACAGGTATTAAATGGGAGCATATACATGAATAGGTCTACGGATTTACCAATCCTTCATTAGATCCCATGTTGACTATATAGAACCATTCATAAACTTCAACATGAAAAAAAACTACAATGTCTCTTCGAATATGCTTAGGTATCCTCCACACGCCCCTACCAGACTTTAAACGCGGAAATGGCTGAACATCCGTTAAAACTTAGACAGGAATATATATAGCGAGCAAGTTTTATCTCAAAGTGAAACTCGTGTGATTAATAAACAAATTCGATGATTAACTGCGGCATTAACTGGTCAAATAAAAGTCTTCCGCCTCTTCTTTGCGGCCGTAATAAATCGGATTGAAATTATCCAAAATGTTTCTCATCCCTTCTACCGATTCTATTTTCGGGATTTATTTTTATTTTTAGTAGTTTACTTAAACTGTCCGGAATTAATTTTCATTGAATAACATTCTCTAAGAACCGATCATTACTTTCTTCGTTATCGGCGCTGTTCGAACCCCGAATAATGGAGAAATTAGTGAAAGATACGTGTACATCAAAGAATTGTAGAGCGACGCTTCATATCAGTTGTACGATACAAGAAACTGCGCAGAGAACAGACTTATAGGAGCTAACGGAAACTATATATATATATATACATATATATATATACATATATATATATATATATATATATATATATATATATATATATATATATATATATATATAAATAAATAGAGTCAGAAACCATATTAAAATATTTAACGTCAAGTTATGAGAGCTAATTGCTATCTATAAGACACGTAATGAGGAAATATTATCGTAACATTAAAAAAACTTCGTTCGAATGGCAAAAAAGAGAGTTTTGAGATAACGCACATATTATAGAACTACAGATTTAGCTATACGCTGAAAATAACGGTCAAATAGAAAATCGATAGATAATTAAGGCAGCAGGCTATACGGTAAGAGCTGGAGATGCAATAGCACCGCTGAAAAACAGTGATTTATTAGCAAAACGAAGAGAAGTATTTCGAGCACCGCGTAAAACTTGGGAAACTAGTAGAAATTTCCAGGAACGTAACATCGAATCTATTCGTGTTGAAGAATTTTTATATTAAACCAGAGTATAGATAAAACGTACTCGGCTGGCAAATGTAATAGAATTAAAACAAGGCTATATCATCTCGCCTAGGGCTCATCGATGCCTATTCGGAAGAAATTACGAAGCAGAAATGCGAATAAAAATAGATAAACGTACAACGAATTTAGCTGCGCTGATGATAAGGTGATAAATCAGCGTGCTAAATACATCTTCCCGGTGCGCCATACTTTTCCCAGAGTGTTGGCGATCGGACGACATGCGTTCTCTTGCTCCTTAGATATCACGTCGTATAGAGCTGTGGCTTCAGTTCTAGATGTTTTGCCGTAAGGTCTGTTCTTCGTCTTCCTCATTTTTCCGCCAGTCTCTATAATAAGCTTTAGGATCTCGAATTTTCCTATCTATTATAACCATCTAGCATTCTTTCAGTCTTTGCCGTTTCCGAGATTCTTTAACTAGAGATGTTTCGGTAACTCGTAAGACGTTTAGCATTCTCCTATGCAGTGGTGCTTCTAACCGTTTAATTTGTTTTTTATTTAGCGTTGCCGATTCTATACCGTACAACGAACTTGGAAATATGTAGAATTGCGCAATGGTGTTGATGCTTTAGATATCGGTTGCGGAGTAGATTTTTCATGCTATTCACGATTTTGATTTCGATATTACGATCTAGATCTTCCGTAACGTAGTATCCGAGATATTTCTACTTATTTACTCTATCAACAGTTTTATTATTAATAATAGGCTGATTTTTCTTGCTTATACCATCTATTTTGTTTCCTTTACATCGACGTTCAGATTATACCTTTTCCCGACAAAGTTTTTTTCAGATTGCGGAATGTAGTGTTTTTTTTTTAACAATTTAATTACAAAAATTAGTTAAAATCGCTATTTATTTTCTCGAAATTCACGAAGAAATCTATTTTAATTTAAATATCACTCGATTAATTGCAGCTTTGCGAATTTCGAGAAAAAATTTTCTAAATAGGTAATAATTATGATTACTGAAAAAAAAAAAAATTATTGCGCGTTGCAAAGATAGCCCACTGGCTAGACTTTGATATTTATAACATGTATGCCTTACATTAGTTATGATACCACGAGGTTGTTGGGTTTGAGACGTTTCGGACGTCTTATATCTTGATCAGTAGGTAAAAGTGATGAGACCTCTGGATTCGGATGATTACACAGCCTTTGATTATGTCGGAGAGCCAAATCGGCGATGACTTCATTAACCGACTTAATTCTTAAATCTCTGCGCAGTAATTCGTTTCGCTGAAATGGCACCGGTTATCATACGAATGAACTTATTTTGGATCACTCGAATAATTCGTTTGTTCGATGATTTAGTGCAACCCCAAATCTGGACACCATATGTCCAGATTGGCCGTATAATAGTTTGATAAATCAGTCGTTTATTGTCTAACTTCATCTTGGAATGTCGTCCGATACATTTGGCGTAATTTATTCTTAATCTGGTGAACTTTTGCACCGATGTGAGCTCTCCGAGTTAGCTTAGCATCCAGATGTAGTCCCCGAATACTTTGCGGAATTATGGTACTTTCTGATTATTTATAAAGACTACGTACTGCGGGTGCTCCCGCTTACGCAGGGCGAAGGTGGATATGGACAGATTTTTGCTCATTGAATCTTCGATTCCCTCGTGCAATCTACTATACGGTCCAGAGCATGTTGGAGGTGTATCGTTGCTTCTGCTTGGGTGTCACTAACTGACAATATTGCTGTGTCATCAGCGAACATGGCAATTGTAGTTTTTATCGTTGTTGGTATATCTATTGTATATACAAAATATAAGATAGGTCCTAGAAAATAAATAGCGATTTTAACTAATTTTTGTAATTAAGTTAAGTTCGTTCGCGAGATGTTTTAGAGATTTTAAATGGTTATCCTCTAGTAACGGATGTTATTAATTATTTTTCCATTTATCCGAATTATATATCGGAGTTTTTTTTTTTTTTTTGAATTTTTGTTCCGCATAATGATCGAATAATAACGGCTAAAGGACATACAAGATAAATGAAATAGGAGTGAAAAGTATAACATATCGTAATGACAAAGATCGTTAAATTGACGAGAAACTATTAAAAGAAAGTTCGTCGTATAATAGTTTATCGAAAGAAAAAAAATAGAGAATTATGAAAAAATTCAAATTATAAAGAAATTAAAAATGCCTCGAACAATTCACCGAAAGTTGTCGATAACAGAAATAAAACCGTAAGAATTAGAATTATTAAATTCTACCTACAGACTATATTGAAATATGAACAATCGTGGAAACAATAGGAAAATTTCGAGACGCCGCGATAAACTTTTCAACGTATCGTAGAAAGATCACACATTAGTATCGCCGATGTGTTAGAAAGGTTGTGAATAAATAAAAAAAAAAAAAGTACTTTAGACGCCGATATTAAAAAACTTACAAGTACGCATAAAATATGTGAAATTATGCGACTACCTTAGAAAAAATCAGGAAATAGAAACTTCAAAGGATTACCCGGCGCGCGGTGATATGCAAAATTGCAACACAGATGATGTATAGTAAGAAAGCAATCCTATATTATTCGTAATAAATGAAATACCGGGTGGTCCGATTTTGTAAAGCAACAGATAGAAATTGCCATATTACCGATTCCTTTTTTTTAGAAACGGACGAAATTATCAAAAAATAAACTAAAAGCGTCGAAAATTGGCATAGTTTAATTTTTCGACCCCAGTTCGCGTAAACGACGGACTAAGAAGAAAAGTACAAATACAGTAGAAATAACAGATTGTAACCCGTCCGATTAAACAGTTCTAGAACTAATCATACAGTGCGTCAGACTGCAATGACTTTATAACAGATAATTTCGAATAATAAACACGTCGGATTATTATTAATTGATTTAGAAAAATGCTATTTTATATAAAATGTTCCAATAATCCCGCGTATTTAATTAAAGTAATAAAATCGTATTTACATAGTAGAGTTTTCTAACTCATTAGCTCTTCAATCGGGTCCTATTACGCTGATGTCCCACACGGTAGTGTGTTAGGCCCTTTCCTTTTTTTTTTCCTGCTCTTAATAAACGATTTACCTAATATACCTTATATTAAAACTTCTCTTTATGCAGACGATTTAGCTTTGCGTACAGACCCGACATTATAGTAGATTACAAACGGCGCCCTTCGCTGTCTGTAAGTACTATAAACGTTGGAAACTGTAACACCGAGAAAACGGAAGCCGTTCTTTTTTCAAGAAGGCACCCATTATTACCCTCGCCGGAAATTGTAATTAACGGTCAAAGTATTTAAACGGATTAAATATGTTACAGGTATTTCGGTTTTTCAATAATCATATTAATCGCGATAATGCTCATAAAGCTATTCGAATTCTTTCGCCTATATTTCATCGAAGGTCCCACCTTACTGTTACAAATAAAAAACTACTACATACAAAGCTATTATTCGTCAATTAACACATATCCCGTTTGGCAGAAATTTCGCTTAATGCCACCAGGTTTGCCAAGATTCGAGATATTCTCAACTAAACCTCGTGCTAGTGTATCTATATCAACGAGCTTGCTAAAAATTTTTATGAAAATTGTCAAATTCGCGAAAATGAATTAATTAGGGTTATATATAGCTTACCCAATCGGTATCTACAAACTAAAACACCGATTTTTAACGTAATTACGTTATTTAATGTATCTGTTTATTTATTTATTAAGTAAATTGTAATAATTTTTTTTTTTAAATTTAATTTATGCTATTTATTTTTCTTTCTCTTTTTGTAGCAGGTTTTTTTCAAATTTTCCTGTATATTATCATCGTTGCTTTTACACCTTGTTATTATTATTATTATTATTATTATTATTATTATTATTATTATTATTATTATTATTATTATTATTGTATTAGCTACTAAGGGTGGTAATTCGGTGTACTTAGTGTACAAAGTGTGTTGTATTTCATGTTTACACTTTAAAAGTAATTTCGTCAGAAGTTTTTTTCTTTAGTCGATATTTCCCGAAAAACAGCCGAATACCGTAATTTTCCGCAGTTGTAAGACCTAAATTGGTAAGTCAGTTGTACGACGAAACGGGACGCAGACTCTTGTACGTTGTCTTGATTGTGTCGTGGTTCGCTGAAGAGGCGCTTTTTTGTCCCGGTTTGTGTGTATTGGGTACTAATGTCGCGAGAACCGCAAATATTTGACCTCAACAAATTTTAACAGAAACCATCCCTTTGATGACGATGATGAAAATGATGATACGCGTGATGATGGTGATGACAAAGATAGACTACAATGCAGAAAGGAAAATTGTCGCAGTGAATACAAAAAAAAAAAGAAAAAAAAACAAGCACAAAGCGACATTACACACAGCTGTAATCGAGCGACGAAATAGTCGCTCCGATACATATATATATATATATATATATATATATATATATATATATATATATATATATATGTATATATATATATATATGTATATATATATATATATATATATATATATATATATATATATATATAAAATTGCGCCCTTACAATTGACCGAAAAGATTAAAATTTAATTACAGTTTAAAAAATTTTCTTATATCCGGTATCTTACACAATAACAATGTTGATCAATTAAATTAAAACACAACTCTTACTACGAACTAAACTCAGAAAGAAATTATTACAATCGACATGGAAATAAACCCCCCCCCCCGCGCCCCTTAAAAAAAAAAAGATCATTTATATGATGGGAATAATTGACAAATTTTAATTGCCTTACGATAATGGTGATGTGTATATTATACAGTCGTCAGTTTATTCGATAATATTAATTATATAAATATATACAAATAAATAAATAAATAAATATACAGAGATATACGTACGAAGCTTTGAGTAATTAAATTAAATTGATAGTACAGACTGTTGTAAATGTAGATCGTCGTCGTTGCTGTTCTCGGTTTATATGCGGATAAAATTGTCAGTGGAGCGCTCGGTGGTGCATTAAAATTTTAATAGGGTTCTAGTAAATAATCTACGCTATGGAGATGATAGTTTTAATAGCTGATAAAGAAGTAGACGGGCAAATTGTAGTTAGTCGAGTAGCGACGTGCTGTGAAAAGGTGTCGGTTTTCAATACGTTCATAGCGATGGCGGTTAATAAGGAAATATAGCCGGCAGACATCATAAAATTATTTGAAAATAAAAATTACCGGACCGAGTGGATAAATTGAAAAAACTCGATCGTTCGATAATGAACACACGGACTATATTTAGAAATAAGATCTAGAATTCGGGCGAAGCGTCTTTAAGTGCAGATCTTTCTACGCAGTCACGCTATCATCGTCGGTTTACGTTGGAGAATTGTTAAATGTTATTACGCGCTGTTATATTCGACGCTTTAGAAAGCGGAACATTGAAAGCTGGACGTATAAAACGATTAGAAGCCTTAGAGATGTGAATTTATAAAAGAAAACATTTTATCAACACCGCGGACGGCTAAAGTAATCAACTAGGAAGTGCTGAAACGTACTGGGTGGGAAATATTTAGTCCGAACAATGAAAATGAGCTAAAATGAAGTAGGTGGGCCATTTCGATCGAAACGAACATAATTCTTCTGGCCGAGATATGTTCGAAATTCTGCCGTAAAGGCCTCGATTTTCAAAAGATTCCGGATCGTGTTAAAACCATCTCGACTGAACTCAAATAAAAAATGTAGCTAATTTTAGAAAAAATTCCACTACTCTATCTACTGTTTATGTATAATATTCGGCATACTGATGAGATGGACTAACTGCGACTTATACGCTGATAATACGGCAATCGCGACAACGCGTGCGAACACTCCAAAAAAAGCCGTAGAAAATCTACAAAAGTAATTTAAATAAAATCATCGAACGGTCGAATAAGTTGTTAATAAATGAAAATAAAAGCAGTCGCGTTCGCAAAAAAGGAAAATCGAACCTAATGAATATCGTATAATTATAAACAAGGAGACACGCGTACTCCATCGTAAAATATTTTAGCTAGATAAAACACTAACACGGGGCTTCAGCGTATTAAGACCGAACACAACTTAATAAACGAAGTAACTTTATCGGTTACTTGGACCACGACGCTATCAATTACAGGTTGCAAACAAAGTGTTCGTATATATTGCACGGTGTCGAAACGAATATTACGCGGCCGAACTATATACGCGTCCAAAAGTATAATAGAATACAACGCTATCGAAACAATATCAGAACCATACGCTATGTCACAAGATCTACAAGTCGAACACGTTACAGAAGAGATAAAACTAGCTACTTCTAATCACCTGTCGAGATCAGGACACGGAAACGTTCTTACACTGAACCTTCTACAACGAACAGTAGGTTGCAACCGGTTGAGAAACGTCGTTGATTTAGCGTGAAGATTCAATAAATGAAAAGAAAAGAAAAGAAAAATGTATTTTATCAAATTACAACGTGTACACACAAATATTTACATAGTAGAGTTCCGGCATGAGCCTCACCTCGACCGCAGTATTAAAATTAAAATAACAACACTATAGTTTAAACGTAAGTATGATAAGCGGGGGAAAATTTATAAAACCCGCAAACAAATAAAAAAAAAAAAAAAAAAAATTACATATATATATACATAAATATACATACAAATATATACGTACATGCATACACATATACACATATAACTTAAAACGATACAAAGGTAAAAATTGTAACAACACACATAAAAGTTAAAACAAAACAAAAATAAAAATAAAAAAATTAAAAAAAAAAAAATAATTCCTGCTTCTCTTCAGATGCGAATAAATCAATAAATGAAATCGATATCGCGCTGACGGGTAGATGTTGAAAATCACGATCGTGTTAAATATCTAGTAAATAACTATATACTGGTTAAGTTCTAGGTGAGATTACCATTATTTTAGGAATAAATAGCTTTTGGAATAAAACTTTGAACTTATATCATCAGCCACCGGATATTAAACAAAATACCTACCTAATTACGAGATACGGTAACTTCGGGCGGCACTGTCGTGTACTTTAATCGTGAGAAAGTGAAACTACTAGCACGATATTATGTCGGGGTTCACGAGCAAATTGGCGATCACTAATCACAGGCGGAATGTCGAGCGATTGTAATTAAGTTTTTGTTTAAAATAACTCGAGTTTATCTAATAATATTGCAACACTGCTCGTTAGTAATTAAAATTCGAATTAACGTCGGTTCCTAAATTAAAATGTATACAAGCGATAGGTATTAACACTTATATATGTAAGTAGTGTTAATAATCAGAGTAGTAATGTGGCCAGTATTTCTATTTTTGCCGTGTACAAATCCGCTAAAAGTACAAAGTATTTCGCGAATGATATCTATTCCCAGATGAAAGTTAACAGTCGTGTTGTAATAGGCGATTTCAATACTAGAAATAAGATGCGTGGAATTGTTTTAGTAATAATGCAGCCGGTAACATTTTATATCAAATGTCTACAAGAACTAACTATCGTATCCTCGCTCCGAGGGAACCTACTTATATTTTCCCTCAGGCCTTTAGAAATAGTGTCATTGATTTTGCTAAAAAATGTGTCTATGTCACAGCCGGTTTCAATTAGTCAACTTTCATCCCCGATCATAATCCGATATTTACTGTCATTTTAAGAGATAAAAAACAGGTAAATGAGAAATTAATTTTCGATTATCAAAATGCAAATTGGGTAGAATTCAGAAAATTCATATCGCAAAATATTAATTTAAATGATTCGATAACGAGTTCTCTTAGACATTGAAAGACATTTGTCTGCATACACAAATTTGATTAGTGTTTCCGCCGAACGTTTTATACCCAAAAAACCTGTCGATAACTTTCCACACAATGTTAGTCCTTCTTATGTTGTAGGTATTATTAAACTTAAAAATCGAGTTCGAAGATTATACGTGAAAAATAGATACTTAAACACATCGCCAGTTATTAAAAGAATGTTAACTTTTCTTAATAAACTAGTACGTTACCTGTTAAACAAAAATAATAAATTTAATTCACTTCTCTCAACGCTTTCACCAAAAGACAACAGTTTGTGGAAAATCGGCAAACAATATACAAGGCAATATACATTTCTCCCACCTCTTCATGACTCACACTTAAATAGTTATGCGTATAGTAATGTAGGGAAAGCTGAAGTTCTTGCTTCTGAATACTGCAAAGCTCATACACGTAATAGCAATATGTCTTCCAGTTATAAACAAAGTTCAAATGGCCCTGTCGAAAAATATCTGAAAGAAAATAAAAATACTCGTATTGTCGATTATGTCAGTCCTAAGGAAGTCTCTGCCGGCTATAAAAGCCATCAAATCTAAAAATTCTGTTGGCATTGACATCCACTATCGTCATAAAAAATCTTCCACTGAAAGCGGTAGTCGAATTTTCGAATTTATTAAACGCAATGTTTAAATGTGGGCATTATCCTTCAAAATGGAAAGTAGCAAAAATTGTCCCTAAACCTGATAAAGATGCTTCCATAACTAGCAACATTCGCCCTATAAGCTTATTAAGTAATTTGAGCAAAATCGCAGAAAAAATTATTTTGTCTACATTACGTTATCACTCTGAACAATACAAACTATTGACATTCGGGTTTCGCCCAAGATGAAATTCTACTACGCAACAAATATCTAGAATAATAGAATTTATCAGCCATAATTTTAATTGTAATAAACATACTGGTTTAGTTTCGCTCGATGTTGCTAAAGCATTCGACACAACTTGGTGTAAAGGTATCACGTATAAAATGATACAGTGTAAATTTCCTACTTATTTGGTATTTTTAATTCATAGTTATTTAAGCGATAGAACATTTTATGTAATGGTAGATGATTCGAAATCGACTATGAAAACTTGTGCCGCGGATGTGTTCCACGAGGTAGTATTTTAGGTCCGTTTTTATTCACATTGTTTCTCTATGATTTCCTAAAATTGACAAATACGCAAGTTGCTTTATACGCTGATGATACAGCAATATTTTGCAGCTCTTACAAACCAACTGCTATTAAAAATCAATTAGAAAACGGTGTACGTCGCGTTTTAAAGTATTATCGCAAATGGCAAATCGAAATGAATTAAAAACTGAGGCCATCTTTTTCACTCGTCGTCGACCAATTTTGCCATCTGAACTTCTAGTAGATGATAAAGTTATACATTGGTCGGATAGTATACGTTATTTGGGAGTTTTATTAGATAAACGATTAACCTTCTCGGCGCATGTAAATTACGAAGCTCTAAAAACAAATAAAACAGTAAGCACAGAAGTACAGTGTATTATTTAATCGTAATACCTTAACGTTAATAATAAGCTCATCATTTATAAAGCGCTTATTCGTCCTGTGTGATGACTTATGCTTGTCCCGCCTGGTCTTCTATCTCGAAGGCGAGCTTTAATAAATTACAATACAAAATAGGTGTTTAAGATACGTATTAAGTGCCCCAAGGTATGCCAGAATAGTGGACATGCGTGAGATATTAAATATACCCTTTATTCGGGATTATATTCTTACTATGACTCGTAAGTTCTGCGATAATTGTGTATTGCATGAAAATCAGTACATCTCAATGATCGGAAATTACGATTCCAGGCAGCTACAGTTTCTGTACACAAAGTATAAGCATAGACGCCTTAAGCAGAATTTACTGTAAAGGATTAATATTTAATGTATCTGTGTATATGTCTATATACATGTATGTATATATATATATATATATATATATGTATATATAGGTAAGTATATGCGTATTATATTATATATCGATCATGTATTTTTTGAATGTTCTTACTACAGCTCTCAACAATCTTTGTTATATAATCAAATTATATCTCTCAAAGTACCATTGCCAATAAATATGTCTTACTTACTTACTATTAATCGCATTCATATATTTTTAGCTATTTATAATTATATTGCATCAACTAATATTAGTGTTTAACATATTCATTTTAATAACTTTATACCAATCTGGGTGAAAAGTCCTGTGCCCATTTATTTAAAAAAAAAAAAAAAAAAAATATATATATATATCTTTATAATTGTTATTATATCGAATAATATTCCTTTTTGTATGCTTAATGTGATACAAAGATTCCTCGTCTAATATTTCTCGTTAAAAATTATACACGACTACTGATGAGTGAAATTCTTCCGTAAATATCGAAAATTAACTTTCATCTCCTAAAACTGTTACACGCGCGCGTGTTAGCTACAAAATTCGTGTGAAGATATTTTCACCTATTCGGCTATTCAATACAAACGATCAATGCGCGACTAATAATTATATAGAGATCGATCGTTCAGCCGTATCTTCTATACTCGCCCCCTGTATGGAGTTAGCTTATAATTCAACTTATAAGTCCGTTTACAAAAAAGATCGTTGTACACGATTACTCGAAATGATCGCAAATATGCAAACATAAACCACTATCAAATATACAACATACGGTTATGCACCGCATTACTAATTCTTTTTACAGTTACGCACGCAGCTCTCACCATCAGATCTATTATATAAGCATGGTTACGTGCTGTAGTAGGCGATTTTTTAAAATCAATTAGGTCAGTGATTGACGGTGAGTGTTTATATTTCCTGAGTATATATACATTGTTAGATTGCTACAGCTATATCTTTTATATATATATATATATAACTACTGCCTATAATTACTCGAATTATCAATTAGAGATAATTACAGAGTTTAGCATTTATTATAAAGTTAGTGAGAAGGTGGAGATTGTTTACATCCGGGATACTTGTTTTTCAGATGATTGCAACGATATATATTTCTGTCAGATTACAACAATCTGATAGGCCGTTAGTGGTGAACAGCAAACTTCACATATTAGCGGTGGTTGGACACTCAGTAGATACGAGTGCGTATCAGCGTGTGGACCAATATATATTCTGTTGACAGCTGTTTCCAACGTCGATGAACAGATTTTACAAAATTTTTGAAGGCCAAAATTGTTAAATCCTTCTTTATATCTACAAAAAAAAAAACAAAAAACACCGTGTGAGACCCTTTGCGAATTTGGAACCGATTTGGGCCTTACTAATTCCATGGTTGTTGCCGTGTCTGCAAATGTTGCAGTTCATTGTTTGTAATTTATCTTAGGGTTTAAGATGTGTCTCCTGTGTAAATATACGATTATCGGACAGCGCGATGACATTAGCTGCTTGAGTTCACGGTTGACGTTATATATAGAAGAGCATCTGCAGTGAATACGGAGATAAACTATATTATTTTCGTTGATTCTATTCTACCGTCCAGCGCAGAAGCAACACTGAATACTAGTTACACTGAAACAGTTAACCAGTGAAGAAACATCAAACGTACGTTTATTAACGATAATAATATTACTAGGGTTTTTTTTTTTTTTTTTTAATCGTTGTTATTAATTTTTTATTATCGAAAAATATAATTTTTATATTTATTATTATTTCACGGGCCCGTAGCCTTTTTTTTTTTTTTTTTGTTATTTTCTTTAGGTAACTTATTTTTTGTTATCATTATGGCTATTGTTACATAGTTCGTGGGTGAAATACTATCTATATATATCGAAAGAAGACGACGCGTATATAGAGTAACGTTCATATTTTATAAGTACGACTATTCATTTTTTTTATATGCGTGTACGTATATGTATGTATGTATGTGTACATACTTCGTATATTTTTGTTTTTCTTTTTATCGTATTTTATTTATTTCATTGCGGGTTTCTGTTTTTTCCTGTCGCCTAACATTTGTCTCGTTTTAATCTAGATTTAGTAATACTATTTAAACTGTTAACCGCCGGTAGAAGGTACTTATACGAACCCTTTGTTACGTATATATCTTAATGGCACAGCTTCTTCTTCTTCTACGTACGCGCGTATATAAATTTTTTTTTACAACTATTTAAATTTAATTTTTATCGAGAATATTACGAGAATAATTTATTAAGTAGCGTATTTTATAAATTTCGTTTATAGTACACTACGTTCGTGTACTATGCCGCAAACTGGCTTACTTTAGGCGCGTAGTCATTTTTTTTTTGATAGGCGTGTAATAAAACTTTTAACGAAATGTGTGTGCGGTAATAATAAATTGAAATTTGTATTATTATTATTATTATTATTATTATTATTGTTATATATTCGTGCGCGGTTCGCGTGTAGGCAATAGTTGAAATTTCGTTAAAATGGATTACAATATTCGATTATATCAATTACTGTTTGGCGTTGCAAAACTATACGATAGCCTGTGTATAAAGCAAATTGAATTTAGTTAGGTTACCGTTCGTTCAACGCGGAAGGATTTTGACGAAAAGGGTGTGTGCATTCGACTAGGCGGTTAAACCTTTAAAAAAGAGCCGGGCTACAAAATTCGCCGTTCGCCATCGACTAACAAACCGACTAACGAACCCCCAACCGCATTAACCGCTCCACGGATCCTAGTAAAATTTCCGTAGTTAATTGGTTTTATCAAATTATACGTTCTTCATTACTTCGCACTATTTACATTGTCACCCGGCAGCGTACTACTATCGCCCTGCGGCATTAACGACGTACATTCTATTACTCTCTTCCACCGCATCGCATCGGCCGGATTCGGCTACTAATATTCATAGCCGAAAATTCTACCCCGAACGAACGGTTTATATACACAACCGTCATCTAAACCGTTCATCCGACGTTTATTATTTCAAAAACTTCCAACGAACCGCGATTATTTCAACCTTTCCGTTTAATCGGCTCCGTTTATATCGTCACGCGCAATTAGTAATCCGATTGGCCGACTTTTCTCACGATCATAATTATTATAATATAAACTACGTTCAAATGAAATTTATTCAATACAATTATATTAATTATATATATATATATATATATATGAATGTATATGCGCATGTGTATTATATTTGCGTTTCATTATTGAAAATTATTTTAATTACGCTGTTTACACTGTAATAGTGATAATAATGATCAAATCATTTTTATTTCTTCTTGTATAATTGTTACGTGTAAAATGATTAAACTTATTAAAATTGACTGCACGCGTAATTATGGCAATTTACTAAATACAATAAAAATAATATTAACAACGATAACGTTAATCTGCGAATGTGTGTGTAAACAACGCAATTAAATAGAAATATTAATACTAAGAACGAATAAATATTTTGCGAATAAATAAAAGAAAAAAAAAATCAATTGAAAATTAATTAAATCGCTAATATTTATTTTCTTATAGAAAACACAAATCGGATTTTTTCTTTAATATTTATTTTAATTTTACTTGTAAAATTGTGTTTTTTCAAAAATGTTGTGTTCGTATATTTTTATATTTTATATTTTAACCGTTGGACATCATACATCGCAACGGTAAATGAAAAATTTAAAATTCCACCAATAACTTTTACAGAATCCGGAACATAATATTGAAGAAAAACATTAATATAAAAAAAAAGAAAATTATTAAACAAATATATCGATGTTAAATTTCAACAATTCAAGAAATAGACAGAACAGAAGCGGAACAGCATTTTTGGAGTATATTTTCACAATCGAATATTTTTAACTAAATTATATTTAATTAAAATTATGATTTTTTAAAAAATGTTTCACTCGATAATGGCGTAAATAAAGCTTTGTGTTTTCTATAAGAAAATAAATATTAGCGTGATTTAACTAATTTTCAATTGATTTTTTTTTTATAAAAAAATCACTACATTCCACATTATACAAAAAAATTAAAAGAAACGAAAAATTCTCAATATGAAAAAAATAATAATAATAATAATAATTTCTACTTTAAAAAAATGAACATATTAATTCGATCGATAAAACTAACACTGTTTTATATAATACTACACACACACACACGCGTACACACATTTCTCTATCACACACGTACACTTGTACCGAACGCGAAATTTACGACGGGTTATGTAATAACGTTAACATCTTATATAAATGTACTTAAAGATCAGAAACCGGACAAAAGTAAATACTCACACGCTAGTACTAGACTGCGTTTCAGCCGATCCAGTTTTACCACGTGGGATTTTTATTAATTTATTTACGTCGTTTATAGTATAGAGAAGATCAATTTTTAGTTCTCCGTGTAAATAATTACAGCTCCGTGATAAATAGCCTGGAATCTGGTGTAAATTTTATCGAGGCGTGGAATCATCGTCTCTGATCCGGATGATCTGGTCTTTCCTACAATAAGCCTACACTATAATTGTCTGTTAGCTGTTGTGTGGCTTCATTAAATAAATAAAATAAAGATCCTTAATAACGCATCGTTATCTCCCGGTACATTTCGAAATATTTAAAACGTAAATTAACGAAGACAAATCAGTTAATTTTTACAAAGAAAACAAATCTGTCGACAAGATAATTATGAACGGCTTCAAAAATTCGGCAAAAAAAAAATTACGGATAGTCGATGCTTTGTAGTGAACTTAACGTAATGAAGATAGTTGGCAGATTTTCAATTGTACTTCCACGTAGATAAAATCTATTTGAATAAGTAATACCGTGCGGAAGGGTGAACGGAATGGGCTTTTAAAACGGAGCGGTTCTCTCTGTCGACTAACTCGTCGCCCGTAATTTCCTTAATAATAATCGTAACTGTAATAATAATAACAATAATACCCCGTATAATTCGTGTGGGTTTTTTTTTAATTTTTTTTTTTTGAATTTTGAACTAATCGAGATTGACGTTCGATGCGCAGTTATTGTAAATAATTGCTACGACCGTTAGGGAATCAGCGCTCGCAGATTGTTGGGCTAGAGAATTCACGGCACTAATTATATGCAAAAGGCAAAACGGTATACGAAGTACGGTGTCACTGTCTTTGATAATTAACAGTTACACACGATAATGGCAAAACGTCGCTAATTGGTTTCGAACCATTCAAGAGTCCAGGACACTAGCAAACGCGACAATACAAAAGACGTACGTATGATAATCGAACAACCTTATTATTTTTTTTTAACTGTAATTACTAGTGATGTACTTAGCTTTGGTTAGTCCTTTATTTTTAAATATATATATTTATTTGTTTACATATTTTTCCTTGCAAATACTTTTTAGTAAAACAAAGCATGTTAGATGAAGAAAAAAAAAATACGAATAATATCGATGATGATGATGCACTTACGTGCCGTATACTGCGTTACACACGGAAGCTATATAGTTGTTGAAAGATGTCGGTTGTTTCACGTACTGTTGGACCGGCTGCATTTGGCTGAAAAAATCGTTGTATGATCGAAGACCATATCGAATACAGCCTTCTACTTTTGGCAGTGCAGCAGAAGGTGGTTCTATTGTTAAATTAACATTGCGGCAGGAACAAGTCGGTGAGGTGATTCTCTTCTGAACAAGTGACTACGAGTGACATGTAGCAATATACGATGAAAAGACTATTTCTTCGTGTCGTGTTTAACGAAGGCGGAGATGGCCATGGATTAGTATTTGAATGAGCGTAATTTGTTTGTATGTTCATAACCGTAATATATTCTATTTCGCGCCGAGTTGTTCGTTTATTATGATGCGGATATGGTTTAGATTGAAAGATCGAGAGCAGGCCGCATATACTTCTTTAGCTGTTCTCAGCATTTACCAGTTGGAACCCGTAGAAATAATAAAGACCGCCAGATATTTTCTCGGCCACTGGATCGCGCTTATAATTACTGATGCTTCGAGGAATAAAGTAATTCTTATTAAACAAACACGACTGACCATGGTTAAATATACATCGTTAGATATACTGATCAAATTTAAGTAAGAAAAAAATTCTAAATGATAACGTCGACAAATTACTGTCCTTTTTCAAAAGAATATATTTATTGAAAAAATTACATTTTATAATACGGAATTTAAAACGACAATCCGATTAAGTAGGTCCGTCCTCTAGTTGTCTCACCTACTTGACCAATTACTTAACAACCTAATTGCGAAGTTTTTCGATTGCCATTAATATACGTATTTTATTTTCACCACTTTTGTTTTTTTTTTCTTTATCGGATTTGTTCTTCGGTCCATCGTTTCTGTTTTTCGACTACAATTCTTTTAAAACGATATATATATATATATATATATATATATATATATATATATATATATATATATATATATATATATATATATATATATATGTTTTCTCCATCCACGTAAATAAGCGTTCCCCTTCCGTCGCCTTTTATACGATTTCTATTCCGATATATGTGAATATAACACAAACTTAACGTCAAATAAAAGTAACTATATTAATAATAAGTTAATCGTCTAACACAGAATTTGTCTTGCGAGGCGATTGAAAATGAAAATAACGTATGTTAGGAAAATTTAGAAACCTTCCGTAATAGTTTAAACCCCGAGCCACGTTTTGAACGAAGTTTTTGAATTACCTGTACGAGTTTTACTACGAAATAGTTCAAATTAGTAAAAACGATTTTGGGAAGCACCGTGGATATGCTTGAAGAATGTAGGTTGTCCCCAAAAATTTTAAATCTAATACAACAATTACACGATGGAATGGAAGCAGCTGTTTTATCTGCGATGGATCCGTTTAATGTTACAACAGCAGTTAGGCAAGGTTGCGTACTTAATTCTTTTCAGCTTTTACACGAGCATGGTCTACTAAAATGCACAAACCGCAGACGTACATGTAAATTTCCGTTTCGGTGGCAGCTTATACAATATTACCAAGTATTAATTCAAACGAAATCTTTGGAGATTACAAGTATACAATATGCCGACGATTGTACTTTAGTGTGCGAACGGAAAGAAGATCTGCAAAACTCACTCGCACGCCTACAAAAAACTTATCAGGCATTTTAGTGGTAAACTGTAAAAAAAAAAAAAAAAAAACAGAAATTTTACATACGGCGATCGACGGATCCGACTTCTATCTGGATGGGATTAACGAATAGAGATGATATTTTCAAATATCTCGCTAGCAACATCAGTATGCTACATTAGATGACGAAATATAGGATAGGAAATACAAATGTAGCGTACGGAAAATTGTTTCATCGGGTTTCTAATAATAAAGATCTGTCGATCAGTACGAAAATATTTATAAAGCCATTCTACTTCAAACGATGTTGTACGGAAGTGAGTCTTGGCTAATAGCATGAAGACGCAGATCAGAAAACTAGAGTCATTAAAAAATGTTAAGAAAAATATTGAAAATAAGTTGGAAAGATTTCATTTCAAACGCAAGAGTGCGTGATGCAGTTGGAATTCAGTGTATCGAGCAATTAATTGCTAAAAAGACGCATGCGATGGGTCGGACATGTCGTGCGAATGGAATCGCATACCAAAGCGAATGTTCTACGACGTTCTGAACGCGGGGAAAAGGAACGTCGGTAGACCAAAGACTTTCGAAGACGTACTCGCTAATGATTTAAAATATATCCGAATAAACCCGAGGAAAAAACTGCGCTAAACAGAAATGAATGGTCGAAAATAGTAGATCAGCGGTTACAAACGTGTCCGCCCAGTAAAAAAAAAACAATTCCAAATCTAGGCATGAATACTGAAGACCAGCATCAACGGTTCGCTTGTAGTGATTTCAGTTTTATAAACACTCACCGAATTGGCTTCGTTGTCGCATACCAGTCATAAATATCGATAATTAAGAGCAATGCAGCACTCATACTCGGAAACGAGGGAGGAAGATGATGATGATAATATATATATATATATATATATATATATATATATAGCATTTATTTCATTTGAATACACCAAAAATACAAATAAACAAATGCCTCTTCCGGGATTGTTTTTTTTTTTTACTTTAAAAGCACCCATTTTCTTCCAAATTGTTCTATCTCATCGTCTTTTTGGTTTTTTGATTTTCCTTTTTTCCTGTTAAAACCTTTGCTGATGGCACTGCTCATTTGTGCTCGGATAAAACTCCGACAATAACGGATAATAATTTGCAGAGATCAATGAACAAAATTGTGGCACGGTATTGGCGAATTGTAAACTAAACGATCATAAATCAACGTATTAGGTTCAGAAAATTTACAAATTAAAAAATAGTAGCAATTAAAAAAAATATCAAACATCTAGGCTCGTATACTTAGACCAGACGTTTTAACGTGGAATAAATGTATTCATACAAAAAAAAAAAAACTGAACTCGGAATCGAAATTAACAAATTATTAAATCGGTTAAAACGGTTCGTTCAAATTTTCCTTAAAAAATAAACTACTCTTATATTCGCTCCGATTTGGAGGTATGAATGTGAGTTGTGGGGGGGTCGTAATGCAAAAAAGTAATATCATTAAGATTCGTAACTATCAAAATTCTACGCAACGGGGTCATTCGTCAACGCTCGGTGCTACATAAAGAATAGAACCCTGCACAACGTCTGGACAATAATCAGTGTCATTAAAAGGATAACAAGAAAATCAAACCGTTAAACACCTGATATAGCGGTGAAAATTTATGTGAATTATTAAAACATAAACTACTAATAGAGGGTTCATTGGACTACGAATCCTTCACGTCATATTTATTATAACTGATGGACTCTAGGCTAGTTATAGATTCAAACGGAAAAAAAAAGAATTAAGGCGTTCAAAATACTGCGATAGTTTGTTCTAGAGTGAGTTCAATCTTGAAAACTCGGAGTGAATTCGGATAAATGCACCCATATCTCACTCGCCAATGGAACTGACCATCATAATTATCTAACGCTTGGTAAAAATATTATACCAAGAAGCAACAGCATCGTCAGATACCTAGGAATATAACGATCCTGCACTAAACTGGAAAATAAAAAAAAAAAAAAAAAAAAAAAAAAACAAGAAAACGACTAGATATCAAATTAAGTCTACTGGCTAACAGGGTGTCATTCGAACCTTAGCCAATAGAGTATTAATTATATAGTGCAGTAATGAAGCCAACGTGGACTTACGCTGCACCAATAATGTGCGAAAAAGGGACAAATATAATACAACGCTTTCGAAATAAAACTTTAACGCTCATATACAGAATGCCGTAATATCTTATCAATGAAGCTATTCATCGCGAGTCTGAATGGAGTCGACGAAGCAATAGAGCAGCGGGCTCGAAGTCATGCAATGCGCATACGCGGGTAATGAGCTAATACCTGCACCTTTACGCCAAGCAGACGATTGAAAAGAAATAGAATTCACGACCTCGTTTAAATACATCAATCGATATCGATGGATTCAATGGATGTATTTATATACAAGAGAAAACGATGATATCATAAATAGCCCACGTGGCTAGGAATGAATTGCCGGAAGTAGAAAAAACAATTTTTGTATCGAACAACTATTTTTTTTATTTTTATTATTTATTTATTTTACCGGCTATAGCGTTTTTTTTTATAAATAAAACGAAATAATTCATAAAATCAATACTCTCCGACATATATCAACATTATAGCGTTTTTTTGTTTACGTATAAATTTTATATCGGACACCTGTTTTTAAAATAGATAATAAGAAAAAAGTTAAAATCGCTAAAAACAAAAAATTTCCTTTATAAAAAATCGCATAGCTTTTCGGCTGATAGGACATTATCAAGTGAATATTTTAGAAATAACAAATATAAAATGAAAAAATACTAAAGATTACAATTCAAAAAAAAACGGAAAAATGAAAAACATTATTAATTAATAAAGATCGTTTTAACGGTTTTTCATTTCACTGATTTTTTTTTTTTTTTAATTTTAATCATAAATTAATATTTTCATTTTATAATTTTATCTATTAAATATTCATTTTTGATAATGGCCTAACAGCCGAAAAGTTTTGCGATTTTTCAATGAGGAAAGAAAATTTAACGATTTTAACTTCTTTTTTTGTTGTTCGTTTTAATTTAAAAAAAAAAAAAAAAAAACGCATTCCCAAAATGTTTTTTTATTTATTTGTTATTTTACTTTCTATCCTTTAATCGTTTATGTATAAAATGTTACACCGCTGACAAGAAAAGACGGTGATACCCTACGTAGATAGCGCCTACATGGTTAGGTATGAATTGACGGACGTAGGAAAAACAAAATTAATGAAATCTAAAACTATCTTTGATCATTTCTAGTTTATTTGTAAGGTTTAATTTCATAAAGCAAAAGTTAATAAAATCACAAAATTATCTTTGATAATTTTCTAACTTATGTCCGAGGATTAATTTCACAAAGCGGACGTTAATTCGCTTTCAACCGCGCCACCTTGAACGATATCGAATTTTCCACCTCCGTGAATGTTTCACTCGAACGCATAGCGCCGTTATTGATGTAAGCGAAGGGAGAACTTCGACCAGACTATCTTCAACCCGCACGACACGCACACACGTAAAAAATCAGGATAATTTCGACCGATTCAAAAAAAAAAAATTTACGACTGAATAACTTACAGCATTTCATCCAAAAGTCTAAAGTCGTCGAAAACATACCGAAAACGGTCTTAACAGAGCTTCGTCCGATGATGGGATATTTCAAAAGAAGCTTTCGACACTCGATATTCGTAATAGCGTACATTCCAATTTAACCACAATCGTTGCTGCTTCTGATTATACATTTTGAAAAGACGTAAATAACATCAAAGTACAGGAAATATCCATTTCCGTTTAATTAGACAAGCACTATAAGCGCGCGGTATATACGATTTCTAGGAATGTTCTTATAACTCTGCTATAGGCTTTATTCGATACTAACAAGATAGTTCGCTTAATCAAGTGTCGATCGGCTCAAAGAAAATTATATATATATATATATATATATATATATATATATATATATATATATATATATGTATGTATGTATTTATATAAAATATCTAGGAGCATTAATCCAGAATAACGGAAGTTCCGATGAAGACATAAAACGTCGAGTACAATTGGTACGAAGCGGAATGGTTAAGATTAATAGGATATGGAAGTATCCAGCAATAAAAAAAAGGTATATCAAAATAAGGTTGCTCAACACATTAGTGTTCTCAATTTTTCTATATATGCAGCGGAATGTGGTAATGCTAGAAAATGGCTTTATAGTCGAAAAGCTTTGCTTATGTAATAAAAAATTTTTTAGTGATTAACTTCGATTTTATTTCGTTTTGTTAACGAACACTGTAATTGGCGTTTTGCTATTGTGTACGCCGTAACGTTTTGTAAATAAATAAATATGTGTACGAATAATAAATATGTATGTACGAACGAACGAAAAATAAAAACCCCGTCGAATGTTTAAGAAAAGTGTTTATAAATAATTTTGTCAATATTTTTGCACATGTTTCAATTCAAGATGAAGATTAAGGAACGAGAGAGCCATCTCGCGTAAAAGCAAGCACAATATTGAAAAAGGAACTGAAGGGTTTATGTCAAACAAAATCCAAAATAAAAGTTAACTCCAAGTAAAACACGCCGTTTCAAGACCAAAGCAACTATTATGATATCTTTCTACACATACTTTTTCATAGATATCTTTCTACATATATTTTTTCATACATATTATACATTTACATATTCATATTCATATATATATATATATATATATATATATATATATATATATATATATATATATATATAAAATATATGTGTATATAAATATACGTCCATGTCGATGTATATTCCTTTCCATATATATATATATATATATATATATATATATATATATATATATATATATATATAATAACATTTTAAGAGTAAGGAAGTACATAAGCAAATAGAATATAATAATAAAAAAATTAAAATTCAATAATAATATTCATAATAATAAAACACGTAAGAAATTTATATAGGGACGAAGGTCGATCTGTTACACTAACGATATATATAGCATAGTATCTGATCGTTCAAATAGACAAAACTAAAGAAATTCCCTGTGGATATAGGGGAATATATAATGACGTCTCAAAGAAGTTCAGCCATATGTTGTATCGTTGAAGTGTACCGATAGGGAATTCTGACAGATATCAGAACGAATAAAGTGTATAGCAGTAAAATTTTTCTTTGTCTTTCGTTAGTTAGTTTCAGTTAGCTACGATCACGCATTAACATCGCAGCCGGACGATTGGTAAAAGGTTTCGTTAAATATACATAATAACCGTCGCGGTAATATTAGTATATTTATAATAAAATATTAATTTAATAATACATTTTAAAATTTAATATTTCTAGTCTTTAAAATTATCTATATATATAAAGCTGTTCATTATCTCGTCGTTTTTCTTTAATCGGACAGTTATATCGTTATTTCGGATATACTATTAACTATTGCCTAAGAGTAACTAAAGAGTAAATACCGGTCGAAGAAATCATCTTTAAAAGCATGTATACCTATTTTTATAATGATAAACAGTGCAAAGCCTACAAACACTTTTCTATAATAGTTAAATAGTAATATAAAATAATCCAAAATAAAGACGGTCGATATTCATAATAATCGCTCAAAATCGTCAATCTAGTAAGAATTTGGTGGATAGCGTTCGCCTCTATCCTCCGATATCATCAACAGTTCCTTCCTGCGGTATACGTACGAATTTTACTTATTATATATATATATATATATATATATATATATATATATATTTGTTTTTGTTGAATAATTTTGTATGAATTTAATATATATCATTTCGCTGGATGTTTTATTATACAGTAAAATCCGCTTAATGTGATCGCAAATGTCCGAGGGGATATCGATAACATTAAGCGGCTGATAACATTAAGCGAAAAAAAAATCGAGTTGAAAAAATTTTTTTTATTGCACGTACATATATCACATACTTGATTCTAGCTTTGAAGTACATACCACAAAGTGCGTTTGATAAAATAGATACGTAGGTTAATATGATTAGGCATTACTTACCCTTCGGAAGGTAACGTGTCAAAGAACTTTGTTTCAAATTCTGAACGAGTAAATTTTTAACAAGTTTTTCTGACGCATAAGTATCATTGAAATTATCAACAGTGCCTCTGCACTGCACAAATCGTCGAATGGTTGCGAGGGCATCTATAACTTCTTTGTGAGAGGGTACACTATTTTCATTTTCCATTTCCTCCTCTGATGATGAAAGCTCTTCGTCGTCGTGATTTAAAATGTTGTCGCATACATCTTTTTCAGTCACAGGAGCAGCAGTAGTCAAATTGGAATCAATATCGAGCCATTCTTCAAATTCGACTTGCAACAAGTCATCGGGAAAAGGGAGTTCACAAAGCACTTCGACCTGTTCTGATTTTGGAACGAATCCTCCTTTTTTGAAGCAGTTAGAAATTGTTAATTTAGTAACTGAATCCCAGCCATGCTTCAAGAGATGGAGAGCTGATAGAAGATCAGTTTTCGTACTTAATTCGGCCGCCGATAAGCCTTGCATGTTGCCTTCGATCTGTTCCAAAACTCGTTGTCTCATTTCGTTGCGACAGTACGCCTTTAGGGTCCTAATTACGCCTTGATCTAACGGCTGAATTAATGAGGTGGTATTCGGCGGCATAAAAACAATTTTAATGTGGCGTAAAGTTAGGTCGACATTATGAGCTGTACAGTTGTCCACCAGCAAAAGAATGTTTCGATTTAAGCGTCGGTCCCATTGCACCAACCATTCTTTAAAAATTTCCAACGTCATCCAGGCATTCTTATTAGCCGAATATGAAACTGGTAGGTTTTTTACGTTCTTGAAGCATCTTGGATTTTTACTCTTACCGATAACCAGCAGTTCTTCTTTTTCACCGGACATACTGCAGCAGCATAGCACTGTAATTCTATCTTTGGCTACTTTAAACCCCTTCAACGCTTCACTTTTGAACACGTACGTGGTTTCAGGCAGTGCTCGGTAGTAAATCCCGGTTTCATCAGCGTTAAATATGTCATCAGGAGAATACTGATCAATTAAGGTAGGCCAAACATCTTTGATCCACGACTCAGCCGCAGAAACATCAGCGTCAGCTTGTTCGCCGCACGGCTTTCTATAAACTAAGTTGTGCCGATTCGTAAATCTACGAAACCAGCCTTCTGTAGCAACGAAATCTTCTTTGCCTAACTGTTTCGCTAAACTTTCCGCTTTTGCACGTAAAATCGGACCGTTAACTGACGCGTTCTTGTCACGTACCTGATCGAACCATCCAACCAAAGCTGTTTCAACTTGTTCATCTTTACCGAATCGTTTTCTTTTACGCGAAGTGTTCCCGTTGCATATCGTCGCAGTTTCCAATTCTTCTCTCGACTTCAAAATTTTACATAATAGCGGTTGCGAAATTCCTAATTTTGATGCTGCTTCACGTTGAGATATGGGTACAAGCGCGTCATACTTTCGTAAAATGTTTACTTTTTCCGAAACACTGCAATCGCGACGTTTTGGTTTCGACGACATTATCATAAGGAAAACGATGAAACAACTGTATACGAAGACGATTTGTTATCAACTTCGTTATATGCATAATTGTAGGTACACATTCAATGAAAGAAGATAAGAAACGAGATTTATTGAAAAACCTGCTCTGATTGCGATAACAATAAACGACGTCTTGATCACATAAAAGGGGGAAATTTGTGTGTAAAAAGGACAAGAAATCGGGACCGAAGCATTTTGATAACATTAACCGAATGATAACAATATCCGGCTTCACATTAAGCGGATTCTACTGTATATATATATATATATATATATATATATATATATATATATATATATATATTTAACGTTAATAAAGGTGTAGCCACTAGTGTGTTAAGTTTCAATTAATCCATAAGACGATTTCATAGGTTGGCTGCTTCATACTTTTAGCTTTGGGTGTTATACCATCACGATTAAGCCTGTAAATACCAGGAATTAAATAATTCCTTGCAGAGGGGAAGTCAAAACCAAAATTTCATTAATTAAATTAAATTGTACTAAATTAAAAAAATTTTCATAGTTTAATCATCATTTTATATTTAAATTCTTCATTATATATATACATACATATATATATATATATATATATACATATATATATATATATATATATATATATATATATATATATATATATAATATATTCTTCGCATTTCTGTATCGGGGATTGAATTGTTAGTAAGTGATCGTTTGTACTGAAATCGAATCTAAATCTAGCTTGCTCTCTTGGCTAATAATAATTAATCCAATGCGACAACCTATCTGATACTATTCGAGTAAACAATTTATATAAATGAAATAGCAAACTTATTGGCCCGTAGCTGGCCAGATTGTGCCGATTCAGTAGAGATATAGGCCATAACAGATTCGTTACATCTACGTACAACTGATCAGTAAAATCTACCAGTCTGCAACGATGAAGAAAAACTTATGGAAGACCACAAAAAAAAAAAAATAACAACGAGAAGAGGTGTAAGACAGGGTGATACGCTATCACCGAAACTGTTTATTATCGCATTGGATACCATATTCAGGAAATTAGAATGGGGACTCTGTGGGTATAAGAATTCAGGGAGAATACTTGAACCACCTGAATATTTTCAGATGATGCAACACTAATAAGCACTAGTGCAGAAGAGCTTCAAATAAGGATAACTGAATTAAACATACAATCAAATAAAGTAGAACTAAAAATAAACTTACATTAGACCAAAGTAACAACGAGTACTCGGGAAAGTGTAAGAACGGAAATAAATAGTACAGTAATAGAAACGGTCATGGAATACGCGTACCTCGGACTAAAACTTACACCTGACAAGAAAAATATGACGAAGGCACATTATCGCTGGCAAAAGCTTTCAGGAAACTAAGTTACGTATTAGAATAATATTAAATATAATACGTTCCGACCGGAAGCGAAATACCCGACGGGAAAAGACCAGACTTAATAATGTGGTGGAACGGATAGCCAAACTGAAGTGGACCTGGGCAGGGCACATAGCCGTAGATGGACGAAACGAGTGCTGGACTGGTGGCCAATTCATAAGAGAAGAAACATTGGCAGTCCGGTAACTCGCTGGTATGACGATATAACCCAAGTAGCGGGGAAAAACTAGATTCAGAAAGCTCAGAACCGGAACGAATGGAGGATATTTGGGAGAACCTACGTCCAGCAGTGGACCGATATAGGTTAAATATATATATATATATATATATATATATATATATATAAAATATATTCAAAATTGTTCGAAGTGACCAATTTTATGGCAAAATAAAATACGTGTTTTGTGTTATTTTTTTGTTTATATATATATATATATATATATATATATATATATATATATATATATATATATATATGTATATATAAAATTCGTCAAAAAAAAATATTACGGATGTCGTTCCCGAAATTGCGAGAGAAGCGTATTTTAGGCGGATACGAACATTTAACATTTACGAGCAAATATAACGATATTTAGCTTCTATATATGTAGCATCGGAGAGAAATGAAAATAAAATAACTCAATCTAACAACCGTATTATGAATATATACGTCTGAAATAATGCCGGAAAATCATGCGTATAAATTATAATCGGATATAATCGGTGTTGAAACTAAAGACGATGAACTATGTTCGCGAATCGAATCAAAGAGCTAGCTCATTTCGAAAAACGAATCACCATCTTCCCCGTTCTCGTTTTCCTTCAATAGTACCCGATGTTATATATTGTCTGTAGTAACTTGTACTTTTCTCCTCTCGTAAAATGTCCAAAAAAGCTTATCTTTCGGGGGGGGGTTCGCGGTTGTTAACATTTCGTCAGTTCCGGTTATTTTTAAACAACGAGCGATGACTCACGAAAAAAGAACGACTGTTGATCGATGAATCATTTACGTCACGAATGAACGACCGTTCATCGATATACAACAGATGGACTATCCGCTCTAATCGACAAATTAACGAACTAATAGGAATTTTTTATTAAAACCGTACGATGAATTTAGTGAATCGTTAGTTCGATAAATCTCCGCGAACTCTCAGAGCGCTCTCGATCGATGATACCATTTCTTTCGAGATCGGTGTTGCCCCGGGCTACATTATTGCGATAGATCAGGGACGGATTAAGGGGGGGCTAAAAGGGGCTATAGCCCCGGGCCTCACTTCTAAGGGGGGCCTCATAAGGTGAAGAATATATTTTTGAGTATAACTCAACAAAAAATAGTATACTATATGTAATGATATGAGAAATATATGATTTGTATAATTAGAAAAACTAGTTATGAAATTGTACAATACGCTTTTATCGAGTGGCATCCAGCGTGTGTGAACCGGATATATACGTGTGATATATATGCGCACAAATATACTCAGAAATTAAAAACGGAACGCAAACGAACTAAATCCGTCCGTGTGCGGCTTGCTGCGTTTTTTCGTGCGTTTCTCACGCTAATTGCATGGTAAGCAGATATTCTCAAAACACGACGTTTTTTTTTCACGTTGATGAAACGTACTAAAAACGCGCGTATGCGCCTAACCTAACACGATGTCAAACGTCAATTGTTTTACACGATCGTGCATATTTTTACGTGCACCGTACGATTCGTAACATAGCAGTTGAACTGTACCAAGTTAAAAACTTTTTGTGTAGTTTAGATATTTATTCAGTGGTATATTTTTGAAATGTCTCGAAAATTTGAAAGCGGAGCGCAAAAAAGAAGAAAAGTAGCAGAAAGAGAAGAGTTTGTAAATAAATTACCGAGATTAACAAGTTTTTTTCCAACAGAATCTAAAAAAAATAGTGAAAAATTAATTGAAAACGAAATTCGCGATACAGACAACATTGAAAAAGATCAATCGATCACAAGTGGCGATAAAGAAGTTTTATGTGATATTCCGATTAATAGCGATAATTATAAAAACAATCTGCAACCGGACGAAACTATTGAAACACATGCAAATGTTGATTCATCTAGCTCGAATGACAAAAGAGATACTACAGGTATTTATTAAAAAAAAACTATTCTCTCCAGTATTTTTATGATTAGTATTGGGAATTTTGTTTGGTAAATATGTTGTGCGGATCAACGTACCTATTGATTATTAAAAAGCTTAGTTTACATTGTATGCTGTTTTAGCGATATTTTGGGTCTTTGAATGCGGAACGCCGCTTTTTTTATTTTTTTTATTTATGCATTATTTCGGGTTTATTTATTTATGTATGTATGAAAACAGTAATATGAAAAAGCAATATTTATGTTATGATACAAAGCCATAAAATAAAAAATATTTATTTTTATTAGAAACAAACAATATGTTATGTATAAAATAATAAAAGTATTATTTATCAAATTTTATTCCGAATATTATCAAATCAATTGTTTTTAGGTATTGTATTAAAGGATCCGGCACTGTGGCCTATCGAATTTAAGGATGACGACAGAAAAAAATATACAATGAAAGACTATTCTTTTTTTCAAAATAAAGATGCCTCTTTTGAATCTTCGAAGCGTGAATATACTAATCAGAATAGATATTTTAGTTCAAAATATTACTGGCGAAACTTGAATAATGGAGAAAAATGCAAAAGAAAATGGTTGATATTTTCCGAGTCAACAGGAAATATATATTGCTTCGCTTGTAAAATGTTCTCTGTGGTTTGTGATAACGTTTTCGTTAAAGGTTTTTCAAATTGGAAAAAAGGAGAAGAATTTATTTGCAGTCACGAAAACAGTAGAGAACACAATAAAAGCATGATTGATTGGGTTAATTTTTTACAAAGAGATTCGCATGTGGATAATGCGATGATAAGTGTAATGCGAAATGAAATTAATTATTGGACCGAGGTTTTGAAAAGAGTGATTGCGGTGATTATATATTTAGCTGAAAGAGGTCTTGCATTACGTGGAACTGATGAAAAAATAGGGTCACCTGGCAATGGTAATTTTTTAGGAATTTTGGAATTGATAAGTCAATTCGACCCTTTTTTAAAAAACCATATCGATACCTACGGAAATAAAGGTAAAGGAAATGTCTCTTATTTATCGAAAACTATTTACGAAGAGTTTATTACATCGATTGGTGAAGGAATATCAAACCATATAATAGGAGAGATAAAAGCGGCGAAATATTGGGGTCTCGTACTTGATTCTACGCCTGACATTACTCACGTAGATCAATTGTTTGTGATTTTCCGCTATTATTTGGATGGAAGTATCTATGAACGATTTTTTTGTTTTTTGCCGATTAAAAGCCACACCGGAAAATCACTGAGTTGCGAAATTTTTGAATTATTAAAAAATAATAACATAAATATTGCTGATTGTCGTGCACAAACATATGATAACGCAGCAAACATGTCTGGCAAATATTCAGGCCTACAAGCTTGGTTAAAAGAAAAAAATAATTTAGCTTTTTATGTTCCTTGTGTTGGACATTCTCTCAACTTGGTAGGTGAGAACAGTGTAAATGAATGCCTACATTCTATCAATTTTTTTGGTCTTCTTCAGCGGCTTTATTCATTTTTTACTGCATCAACACATCGATGGAATATTTTGTCAATGGAGCAATCTAAACTTTCAAGCTTATCAACAACAAGATGGTCTGCTAGAGGAGATGCTTCAAGAGACTATGTAAAAAATTTTGATGGTATTCATAAGGCACTAACCATTTTGCTGGAAGATACGGAACAAAAATTAGACACGCGAAATATCTTTATTAAAAAATATAGTTAAATATGAAAATGCATTTATGGCGATACTGTGGAATCGAATCCTTAACAAATTTAATATTGTTAACAAATATTTTCAAAAAGTAGATTTAGATTTAGATATAGCGTGTAATATGTTCACTTCTTTAATAGATTATATTAAAAACTTGCGAGAAAAATTTTGCGAAATAGAAATAGAAGCTAAGCAATTAAGTTGCTTGATTAATCAAAACTACACTCAGGCAAAAAAAAGAATAATAACTAAAAAATTATCTAGTGGTGAAAAGCATGTTGTCAATCAAAGTAGTTCTGATGCATTTCGAGTACATACTTTTTATGTCATCATAGATAAATTATCTGCCGAACTTGAAAAAAGGCATGAAGCCTATAAGTATGTAATAAATATTTTTGGTTTTTTAACAAAATTACTATTTATGGATGAAAATGAAATTCGTCTCAAAGCAAAAAATTTAGTCGACGTCTATTCCAAAGATTTAGAAATAAATTTATTAAATGAGCTTGAGCAATTTATACCGTTATTAAAAAATCAACAAATGGGCTTTTTTTCAAATTACGAGCACAATGATAACACTTTATATTCATTAAATGTAATGAATTGGATGATGGAATCTAAAATTACCGATATTTTTCCAAATATTTTTATTGCTTACAGATTATTTGTAACTATTCCGATAGCCAATACTGAGTCCGAGCGATCTTTTTCTGTATTAAAAAGAATAAAAAACATGTACAGATCGTTAATGTTAGAAGATCGACTTTCGGCTTTGACGATCATGTGCATTGAAAAAGACTTACTGAGATCTTTAGATTTTACCGACATAATTAATGACTTCGCCAAAAAAAAAGCAAGGAAAAAAATGTTTAATTAAATATATTATTTTTGTAAGTATAATTTAATTGGAATATGTCTGTACATCAATGTAATAATATTATACCTATTTAATAAAAGTAATGTTGATATTTTAATCTTATCCTTATTTTTCATATAAGCAACTTTTTACATTACATTTTTATTGCTAAGGTGGGGGGGCCTCACATTTGCATATTAGCCCCGGGCCTCGTGAACCTTTAATCCGTCCCTGCGATAGATCCTCTATTTCTCGTTTATTTCGTAAACGTTTACACGTAATTAGTCCGATAATAATCGTTTCTATCTTAAGCAGTTGGATCGTACATTATAAAAATCTTAATATTAAATTAATGTTTATTTTGGTTAAACCGTAGATCATTTTCGATGTATTTATAGAAATATTTTTAAAAACTTGAGATATTTCACGTATGAAAATTATCGTTAACATTATACTTTCACGTCCCATATAGTGGACATTGTGATTGAAAATGTATTTATACAAATATTTTTAAAAAATCGAAATATTTCACCTATAAAAATGTTCGTTAAGGTGAAAATTTCAAATTAATCTAGTGGACATTGTTGATTGAAAGGGTTAATTCTAACATTTTTAAACTTTAATTTCGAATTTTATACGTTGTGAAATTTCTCTTTTTTTTTTCTTTTTCTATTATTAAACGTTTTATTCGTTCGCTTTGAAAATTTTTGAGTTTCTACTTTTCTTATAATTTCGTCGACGATTTTAATTATTTTTTTTACGTTAATTTTTAATCATTATATATAAATATATATATATATATATATATATATATATATATATATATATATATATATATATATATGCTCTTTCGTTCTAGTTCGTAATTTTCAATATCGACGATGAATGAACGATTCGTCATAGAGAGTCGGTTCAATTTAAAGTGAACGATTTTCAGATCTGATCCTTAAAAAGAACCGGTTTAGCCGTCTCGAATTTGAGACAGTAAGCTGTATAGCATATTCATAGACCGTCTGTTATTTTAATAGATAATGGAAACAAAATTGAATACTTCGATAGATGCCGATGTTCTAGATGACAACATTATCGGCGTACACGAAGTTGAAATAAAACAAATACGAAAAACTTTTAGCAGCGGGGGGGGGCGAGAAGAGGGAAGAAATGAAAATAAAATTAAAATGAAATAATCAATAATAAAAAAAGTTTAATTTATAATTTAAAAAAAAAAATTAATTTATAATGTAGACACAATAATCTGAGAGTTTGTTGGTCGTATACATTGAAAAATAGGATACAAAAATCTCTTTCTCGCATTGTCAGATCAGTTACGCGCGCGCGCACACACATACATAAATATAAAAATGAAGTAATTATCACATTCGAATTATTTATATTATTAATTAATGAATTAATTAATTTCGAAGAAAAATAAATACTAAAACCTTGGCGATTTTTATCTCATTCGTTCGTCGTATTTTAGACATAAATCTTCTAATTTTCGCGTAGTTAGTTAATAATTCGGTCTAAAAATTAAAATTGCAAATATCACGAAAACGTCACCGGTAACAAATTTTGTCGTGGCTTCGAGTCAAAGATGTTTACCAGTTAACGACACTATAAACCTAGTTATAAATAGTTCGTAACACACGTAAAAAATAAATAAAAAAAATAGAATAAAAAAAAAATAAAAAAAGTAATCCGACTTACTCCATATGCGGTATATCTTCTTCCTGTAGTTTAGTCGAACCGGTAACATCGATCGTTGATCGAACTATGGTCGCAATCAGGAAGATTATCACCAAAATCTGACAATATATTCCGGCCATATTCGCAAATAATAATTATAATAATAATAATGATTATTAGAGATTATAAAATTTAAAGTTCAGTTCACACACCTGCAGAAAAAGGAAAAAAAAATTTATAATAAAATCTTATTTTAAATTTAAATTTCGAAACATGACGTGCGCTAAACAAGACATTCGAAAACTGACGACCGTAACGTATAGTTGCATGTAAGGCTTTAATAATCTAACGGCCCGACGCCGTCGTTTAAGAAGAATAAAACTGAAATAGCTGCAGTAGGAGCACGTCGGTCCTTTATGTACGCACTAGAATGTACGATTGAACGACAAGGACGGAATAAACATAGGCATAATAGTACGAGACAAACGACAGCGAGTAGCCTTTATTCAGCATGTACACACGTACATACATACACACGTATAGATGTATATATATATATATTACAAACGTATTTTCTATTTATTTAATTATTTATTTACGAGCAAATATTAAATATATATTAATAATTAAATAAATAAATAATTAAATAAATAAATAATTAAATAATTAAATAAAGTTATACTTTCGATTAGCGGAATAGATCGATTTTCGCTGCGAGAATTCATTCCGTCGTATTTACTGCAATTGTCGTTTTTGAAACGGCAAATATAAATATATATTAATAATTAAATAAATAAATAAATAAATAATTAAATAAATAAATAATTAATTAATTAAATAAATAAACAATTAGATAAATAAATAATTAGATAAATAAATAAGGATCGCTTTCCGCTGTGATAATTCAATCCGTCGTATTTACTGCAATTGGTGTTTTTCATACGACAAATATAAATATCAGTAATTAAATTAATAAATAATTTAATAAATATATAATTAAAAAAATATATAACAAAATTTCGAGCGCGTATTACGCGAACAACTGACGTTACTTCGTGCTGAGACGTTCAATTTGCAACCCAGCTCAGGCCTGTCGATCGTAATGTTCCCATAATGCTAACCCCTTCAGTCCTGATGTCCACTATATAGTATATTTTAATTAGAACCAAAAATAGATGTATGGATATTTACAATAAATTATTAAAAAAAAAAATACTTGGGGATTATCATTTAGAAAAACGATCGGTATTAATAAACGCCTATATTCAAGCCCATTTTGGGTACGGTGCAGCTATTATATATGTTAGTAAAATAATTCTTGATCTGACCAACAAACAGCAAAGGAAGTTTTTGCTTCGAATGGCTTCTTTATACCGAACTACTCCAAACTCTGCTGCTTGTGTAATTTGTGTGGTCCTGCCTCTTGATTCATTTCTTGTGAGTAGTACTCTTACAGGCGAGCACAGGATAGTTGAAGGCAGTGGTGTGGGGTTGAGACATTCTAATCTACTTGAGAATGTATCGGTGCAACCAATGACCGATGAAAATTTAAAAAAAAAACATATCACTTCTCTATTATTAGCGAAGTGGCACAAGCCGGGTGAGACGACGCTATTACTGGTAGCTTATGGCTTTTTGCCAGATATATGAATACGATTAAAAATGGGGTGAAGTTTGATGTGAATTTCTATAGCGCGCACGTGTTGACCCCGGTCATGGCAAGTTTGGATCCTATCTAGGTTCCGGCTTGTTAGTGATCCGGTCGGTGCCTGTTTTACTACGGGTAAGGTATGTTTAGCTAAACTCGCGTCGCAAGCATTAAGTACACTGATATATATTACGTCCTCTTGGTAGGGAAGCGAAATTGTCTGTTTTCCACAATCAGAATTTACATCTTATAGCGACGTTTGTAGTTATTCACATTTATAGAAATACGAGTTAGTTTACACGTAGAATATCACGTTTTATTTCGATTATAAATTTAAGAAATGACGAAGAAAATTTAAAAAAAAAAGAATGTAGCGTTCAGAGAAAAATGTTTGCGGTGTTAAAATATCGAAACGAACGTGTACGAGATCTGATGAATATTTCTTGCGTGTAAAAATGTTTATATATTACGCATATGTATATATATGTATGTATGTATATTTTTTAATTTATTTAATGGATTTATTTATTTAATTATAATTAGATATTTTTAAGAATTCACAAAGAAAAATAAACGTGTCCGGAAAAATAATAACGTTCGTAGTGTCGACGATAATTGCCAAAATAGAATGCACGACTTAATGAACATTTCTCGCGCCTATATTATCGCAGAACTGTTTATTATACACGATACAATATATATATTTTTACCTTTCTTCTGCATCCAAACTTAGCGTCTGTTCTTTGTCGATATCTGTCTCGAGTCCGTTGGCAGTTTTGCTCTACTCGATTTTAAATTTAAAATCAAACTCGTCTGTTCGCTCCATCTTTAGAAAATTCGTAAATAAGTAAACCGTCGTCCATGTTTTACGATTTCATTAACCGCTAGTGTTCGAATATGAATGTAAATTTTTATCGTCAAATCGTTTACATTCCTCGTAACACACGCACACATACATTATATTTAAATATATATTATAAGTAATAAGCTTATAGCAAAATATTTTATCGCGCGTACAAAGAAACTTTTTACCGCGTGACGCATTACGATAATTATAGTTTCACATTTATTTACATCAGTAATTAGTATAAGCGGTTATTCTACAAATAAATAATTTCAATGATTCTATTATACGCGGTTTTTTTTTTTTTTGTAAATCCAAACGCTAATTTCATTTTTCTCCTTCTTTCTCGGTTAGCTGTTTTATCTAACGCGCCTGTATCTATAAATACCCCTAAATATTCGAATACGTTAATGTACGTCCGTATTAATAGACGTAGAAGTATTTTTTTACATCAGTTATATATTTTGTTTTTACCAACCCCCCCCCCCGCTTACTTAAGCTACCTCTTTATGGATATTTATTAGTTCTACAACATCATCCATGTTCTCTGATAAAATCGCCACGTCATCGGCGCATGCTATGCAGTCATTATCTTTCCTTCTGCCTATCTTTTTAAAACTTTTTTTCATCGAAATTTTTCCCCGCTATGCCTTTATAATCTTTTCTAAAACGCGATGTAACGTATCCATCTTGTCCCACGTCTGTTTCAATTTTGAACAACACACGTGCGATAGTTCTCGCCGAAATTTCATTTTTGATTTTTGATCACTTAACGTTTGTTTTATCAACACAATTAGCTCGCCATCTACTCCAAATTCTTCTAATCGTATGTTTTTTTTTTTTTTTTTTAAATCGACAAACGTTACGAAAAAATGTTTAGCCTATTATTCAACGATTAGATTTCACATTTATTCGATACATCTTCCTTTTCCGGTTATCCAGTAGGTTTTGTCGGGCTTTTGAAAGCACGTCACCGATAAAAGTGATATTCCTCTGTAGTTGTTCAGTACTATCTTCTTTTTTGCAGACGAATTATGACGGTTTTCCAATCACTCGGAATTTCTTCCGATTCCCGTACTTGTCAAACAACATTTTGAAGCTTGACAATCGTATCATTCGTTTCCCATCCTCTCTGGAGGTTCGGTTATTGTTCGAATTTTTAATTATTTCTCAAATTTCTCTCACCTCCGGTGATTCAGATCGTTTAAGATTCTGTCTCGAACTGACTTTTTCAAATCGTTCTCCGGTGGATGTTCGCAGTTTAATAGCTGCTGAAAATACTTCGCTACTATCGCGCAGTTATCATTATCATTTAAGCCTTACATTCTCGTACTGTTCTTAAAACATTCGACTTTGTGGTTTGCGTTTTGTGTAAATTCCGTTTGAAAGTTCTGTAAAAGCTTCTAGTATTATTCCGGTGAAAGTTTTCTTCTACCTGAACTTCTCTTTCGTATTGTCTTTTCGTCGCTCTAATAATTTTAGATGACACTTTCATTCTTAAAGGCTATGTAGTCTTTATTCTTTCCACACGTACGCCATTTGTTATTGTTATTAACACGTTTATTGTATTACTATTTTTATACAGGTATTTTAGGATAATTATGTGTTAGTGTGTGTGTGTATGTGTGTATGGATACAGAGAAACGTGTACATATATATATATATAATATATATATATAATAATATATATATATTATATATATATATAATATATGTGTGTGTGTAATTTTGTCTTCTCGAGATGGGTTTGAATTATAAATTTGCTCGTTAAATTTTTATTATTTAAAGTTCGTTAGTTCGAATTTTATATTAAGAAATGATATTTAATAATGATTGTTTAACTGTGTATAAAAATTATATTGTTTCACTTTTTTTTTTTTCTTGTGTTATTGTTGTGTAAATTCTTTTATTTGTTATTATCGATCGTTGATTGTGCTGTTTGACAACGTTTACTGTCAGATATTTAAAATACATTTTTAAGAAAATTAAGCGTATAATAATTTTTATTTTTTTTTTATAATTTTGTAAAAAAAAAAAATTATTTCACTTGATAATAGCTAATTAGCCGAAAAACGTTGTGTTCGTTATTAAAGAAAATAACTTTTCAGTGATTTTAACTGCTTTTTATTGTTTTATTTTTTAAAAATAAACTTTTCGAATGATAATGATTATTATTACTATTATTATTGTTTGTCGTTGTCAATCCTGATTTAAGTATAATGCGTTTTTCGATTACAAAATTATTACGTCTTGTAGTTAAATATTCTCAACGAGCACGACGTAAGACTACCTCTCACCGCGCTGCGTCAACATCGACTGGTATTTTGAAAACCCTCCGAGCGTAACAATTGACCGAACGGCCAAACGACCGCTCTTGTTTTATAATCGAAATTATTTTCAAAAACATCCGGTGGTATTACGATTTTCCATCACACTCGTCAGGAGATTAATATACGCGTACATGCATACATACGTAAATGTACATTGAGCCATCTTACTCTGTTCCATAACCTTTGTAGAAGTTTATTCTCGGTATTTATATTCAATCGGTCATATGCAATATATAAATAAATATGAATGAATAACCTTTAGCATAGGCAGTAATAATTGAAAAAATATAAGAATATTTTTAAATTGATTCGTTTCCTAAGAGATTTTTAAAATCTTCGTCCAATCGCGTTTCCTTTTCCGATGTGCTAGAAACCATTCTGATACTATATCCATCGATCGTCACTCGAATCTTACGCTGTACCCCTTCCTAATTTCACGTCATATTGCGGATAACTCTTATCGCGTCTCTATTTGAATTCTTTTTCCTTTTTCTAATCTAATTGTATACATTTGAAAAGTTTGGAATGTAGTGTTGTTTTCTTGTTTTTAAAAATAAAATAAACAATAAAAAAATGGGCGCTTAAAGATTTTCTTTTATGGATGATCACAAAGCTTTTCGGCCGGTAAGCTGGAATATAAGAAATGTAAATTATAAAAATATATATATACGAATTTATGAAAATAGAAAATGTAAAAAAAAAAATAAAAAAATTACCGAATTTATACGATTTACAAAAATTATTAAAATGATAAAACAGTATTTTTAAATAATCTGATAGTGTGAATGTTGTAAACAACACGATCAGCAATATGAAATTTATACACCATAACGCGATAAAATAAAAATAAACAAAAATATCCGACGATATCAAAATTAAGTTCTTGTTCGTTTTTTTTTTTTAACTTTAAGCGGAGTTTTTAAAATTAATTACGAAAATTAGTTAAAATCACTAAACGTTTATTTCCTTGCGAAAAATCACAAAGCGTTTCGGCAATTACGACATTATCAAGTGATATTCAAAGTAAAAATAAATATTAACATTTTTTTTTTTTTAAATAAAAACGCATAAATATAAATTTAAGCTCACACATTTATAAGTATAAAATGAAGAATAGATAAATGGCAGTAACTGTCGATTATTTTTATTTATTTATTTTTTAAATTTAATATTTATCTTTATTTAAACTTAAATATCACTTGATAACGGCGTAATTGCCGAAAAGTTTTTTTCGCAAGGAAATAAACGTTTAGTTATTTTAACTAATAATTAATTTAATAAAAATCGCTCACAATTTAAAAATTAAAAAAAAAAAAAAGAGTTCAAATATTTAAATATTATATTAATATCGCTGTTCATTAAGTATATACATTGTTCTTAATTCTTAAGATATTATTATAATTCCTTATCCGATTCGAGTTTCATGATTAAAGTTAAAAAAACAAGAACTTTTACGCTATCTTATTGTTGTGTGTATAAATTTTATATTGTTGATTGTATTATTTACCACATTCACTATCGGATTATTGGAAAATGCTGTTTTATCAATGTAATATAGTTCGGGTAAATTGCATATCTAAGTAATATTTTTTTGCATTTTTTTTGTAAGCACATATTTTTATGCTTCATATTTTTTGCATTCGCTCGATAATTGCTTAACAGACGAACATCTTTATCATCTTTCATAAAGGAAAAATTTTATCAATTTCAACTCCTTGTTATTTTTTTGTTTATTTTTTTGTTTATTTTTTTGTTTATTTTTTTGTTTATTTTTTTGTTTATTTTTTTTGTTTATTTTTTTTTAAATTTTATATGTGTTTATAAAATGCTGTGTATCAATGGTTCGAGTTTATTTTGCCACATTTTCAAGCCGTTTCCATGGTTTTCTTTTTAGAGGTCACGTTTGACCGTTGTAAATCAACGAGAGAAACAGACAGTTTGTTAAATAATATTCCGTTGAGATGTACCGGGATTTTATTTTCAAAAAATATATTTCAATGATTTCCGGTACGTTTTCAGTTGTAATTTTACCAATTCTGTTATAAAGTTTTTCACCTTCGGCAAAAGGATTTTCGTTTTGTCTTCTACCTGTAGCCCATACCGTAGGAACTATATACATCTTAATCAAGGATACCGACTTCCCTATAAATGTCGCCATAATAGGGGGAATAATTGTAGATTATCCAGATATGGAAAACGGATGATACGTTTTATACGGAGGTGTAATACACGCAGAACGTAGCGAAATAATTTAATAGAAAATAAAACTACAACTGTTGTCAGCTTTGATTTAGATAAAGGCTTTCTATAAACACTGGAAACAAAGAATTCTTCTCACTCTATATCGGTGGGGATTTAGAGGAAATTTACCGATTTTCATTTGCAACTTTTTACACCGCCGAAAATTTCAAGTAAAGATAAATTCTATTTTATCCGATACAAAAATTCAAGAAAATGGTAACCCTCGAGGATCTGTAATTAGCCCTACGTTATTTATTATAGCCACGACTAATATTAAACAACGTACACCAACTCCAGTAAAGTACTGTATATATGCTGACGACTTATAAATATACTACTCAAATCGGGACTCTAAATTTGTGGAACTTTTATCGCAGAATACAATAAACGACTTAAATAACTGGGCTAAATCTCAAGGATTTACTTTCTCCTCATCAAAAACTAAGCATATAACTTTCAGCTAAAAACGAAATGTAATTACACCAAACTTACACACGGATACAATACAAATAGAAAATACAGATTCACTTCAGATACTAGCAGTAATATCGGACACGAAACTAAGTTGGAAAGAACACATAACTAAGAATAAAATGCTTGCAAAAAATAAATATGTTCAGAATGTTAAATAATTCATCGTGGGGATCTGACCGAAAAACATTAATACAGTTATACAAAAATCCTACATTCTAAGCAGATTGGACTACGCTAGTATAATATATGGTAGCGCAGTCTATTCTACACTAAAAAAAACTAAACTCTATTCAAAATCTAGCTATTAGAATTGCCTTGAGAGCCTTTCACACCACCTCAAACACAGCTTTACACGTGTAAGCAAACATATTACCACTCCGATACAGAAGACAAATATTAGCACTAAAATATTACACACAATCAATTTGCACACCATCCAATCCAACATCCCAGTCCTTACAAACGAATAAATCTCATCATACTTTCTTAAACAAGCCAAATGCTTCTAAACCCCTATCAGAACGCGTTTACATTAGCAAAACTTCAATATCGATTACCGCAAAATTAAAACAAACCAAGCTCCAAAAATACCACCTTGAGCTTACAATAGCAAATAAACACAGAACTGGAAAAATATAAGAAAAATTTAACACCTACAAATATACTCAAATCAAAATTTTACAACATTTTTGGAAAAACAGTACGTCGATTATACACAAATATACACTGACGCATCAAAGTCGACAAACCAAACCTCATCGACCTATCATACACCCAACCAATCCCAAGTATACTATCTACCAGAATCAGCCTCAGTTTTTTGACTGTAGAACTTCTTGCAATTTATAAAGCTTTAAAATACATATCTAAACAAGCACAACCGAACAAATATGTAATCTGCACAGATTCTTACAGCGCTCTTAAACATATTCAAAAATATATTAAAAATACAGATACTTTCAACCTAAAACACATTATTAACAACCTCATCTCAAATAACAATGAACTTGCTCTTTTATGGACACCAGCCCATTCGGGAATAGCTGGGAATGAAAACATTAATAGAATAGTCAAAACAACTCCTACGAATATAAAAACAATAAAATCAACTCGCATTACTGATTTACATACAGTCCTTAAACAATTAAAATGTCATTTCAAAAATTCTGGGAGACCCAATGTACACATACACACCTATATCAGATTAAGCCGAAATTAGGAAACTGGAAAACAACAGACCAGAAAGAAAGAAAAACAGAAAAAAGCTCGACTACGTTACACACGTTACTTTATAACACCTACTCAATAGGACCCCTCCACCCATCTGCCATGAATGCAATTCGCAATTAAATATAAACCACATACTATTAGAATGTTACAGAAACCAACGTATAAAATACTAAATCGTGACACAATAAAAACAATACTCGAAGATAACCCGGACAAAATTAAAAATCTTTTACAGTACCTTACAGACACTAACTTAATAAACAGCTTATAATCAACTCTAAGACTAAAGCTCCGAACGGAAACGGCGCCACAGCAGAACGTTAAAAAAATAAATTACATGATCGGCATTGCAGGCTTCTTGTTTCAAAATGGAGGGGGGACAGAATCAGTTGGTTTATTCCGCTTCAGATGTCTGACTTCATTGGCGTTATCCAGCGGTGCAACTCTTCATTGGTATTTTTAGATTCAAATCTATATCGTCGCAAAATGTTTAAATTTATTATTTCCGCTTTTTCAAATAATTTCTTCACGTTCGTTGATTTCTTTTTTATCACGTTATCTTTCGGATTTTCCTGCTACTTTATTTTCGTATTATTATTAACTATTGTTTCCGGTTAAATTAACTCACGCCTATAAAATAAAGAGAAAAGTTTAGAAAAGGGGAAAAGTATGCCTAACTGAGCGAGACATCCTTGTGTTTTAGACAAGTTAAGTATAAAAGCCTTACTACCTGAAAATCGACTTGTTAAATTTTAAACAACGACCAAAGGAAATTTTATCCATTATCCTCTAAGACAACGTCATCCCCGTGAATTACATCAAATAGTACGTGTCTTAAAAATCAGTTTGGTTGCTCTAAATTTATATTTACACCGTAACATACATTATATACACACACACACACATATATATATATATATATTATACATATATAATTGTACTATGCTTTTAAAATTGTTTGAATAAAATTTCTTTCTTTTTTCATATGCAATTTATGTGACTACTTTTTGGTGTATATATATATATTATATTATATATATAAAACACACGGATATGACCTAACTCAAAAATTAAAATGGGTTGAAAAAGTAACATATTTTGAACAATTGATTTTATTCAAAAACAAACCGGGATAGCAATAGGATGGGAAAAAAATGGACTTCGAAGGAAATTTTCATACATGTATCATACAGACGATTACTTACGGTTCACAAACATGGTCTATATGAAGCAAATAAATAAAATACAAATTACACAGCTGGCGATGATCAGAAAAATGTTATGGGTTAGAAAATTTCATAAAATAAACAACGAAGCATTAAGAGCACAGTCAAGGACAGACGACCTAATGGAGATAGCGAGAAAACTCAAATGGACACGGTGTGGTCATGTCATGCGAAAACAAGTAGATAGCTGGACCAGGAAATGTATAGAATTGATTATAATGAATTTCATTGGATAGAAGACGATATCGTTAATTATGTTGGGGACCAGTTGGATGCGCAAAGTAAAGGATAGAATGATTTGGAAGCAAATGGGTGCTGGATATATATCTTTAAAGTAAAAAAAAAATAAAATAAAATAAAATAAACGGAAGTTTACTCAAGTTGGGCTTTTATTATTCATTTTTTGATTACTTATTTTTTGGTGTATTCAATTTAAATAGAGGCTTTATTTATGTATATATATATATATATATATATATATATATATATATATATATATATATATATATCATCTTCGTCGTATTGTTCGTTGTTGAACGTAATGACTCTAGCCATTGTACGTTTATTTTTGCGTACAAAATGGACAAGCATATGCAATAATTATATGCAACGCGGATGCGCACGCATATGATGTTGTCAAACAGAATGGAGTGACGCTCGCCGTGATAATTAAGAGCTACATTAATTATGAAAAACTTTTTATGCCGCGAATTGGTCGTTGCAGCACATTGACAGTCGGACATTTTACCGACTATATTATGATTAGTACTCATTTCATATGCACCTCCTAATGGTTGATTTTATTTACAATTTTATATACGCGTATTTTAAGTCAATTATGCGATTTAATTTATTAAATTACGATCGATTTGTTAATTAGTTTTTTCGTGTAGTTTTTGATTTTATGATTTAAATTTTCCCCCGCGTAGTATATTTATTATAAAAATTTAATTTTAATTAAATTTCGAATTATTATATATATATATATATATATATATATATATATATATATATATATTAATTTTGCTAAGGTCACTATTTAGGAACTTAACGAATTTTAGTGTTGTAGTTATAACGCTGTAGAAATTTAATTATCGAAATAAATTTGTTATTTGTCGTATTCGTTGTAATTACTGCATTAAAAATCCGCGTGGTGATCATATATTCAGTGTAACGCGTGATATATATCTGCGTTTACCCGAATTAAATTATTATCGTGAAATTTTTTTTGACGATTTATAAACGTAATTTTAGTGTTAACAGGAATTTTGTCGGTTTTTTTTTTCTCTTTTTATTTTGATAATCACCGAACCGGGCAAATACTAAACTAGGCCTCATGACGGGGGAGTGTATATTAATTTTTTTTGTTAACTAAATAAGAAAAACAGCAATAACGGTATTGTTCGAATGACATTTTAGTCGATAGGTTAATTAACGCGGTCGTTAAATGGAAGACGAGAATCTTATTAAAAAATATTCTTACGTCATGTCGGGAGTTAGATTAGTACTTTAATCAGATTTTCAATCGATCGTCTTCTACTACCGTCAGACCGAAATGGAAAAAAAAATAATCCTCCGATATAAGACGCGCGCACGATTGAAAACACGGAGGAACGATCGTATATGCAATCATCGGAAAATGCCGTGGCAACGGGCTGGGTAGAGTAGGATACCGTCGTCGAGGGCGATTTAGATGGAAAATACACCGTCTGTATAAAAAAAAAACTTAGCCTTACAATATATCTGCGTATAGAATACGGCAATAATAAAGAACGTAAGTTTGTAAAAGCGGCTAAGTCCACACAATGGTTCTCGTAAGCTCTTGAACAGTTACGTTGTCATTTAAAGTGGACTAGCTGATAAGTGGATGTCGATGATGAAACGAAAGAAGGATAAGAAAATTCCCTAAGACGCGCACGACTGAAAAAGGAAAGACGGAAAGTAGGATAAAGCTTTCGCTGCGTAAAGGCATTTTCTATATATCTATTTTATAAGACCTTCGCTGGATGCTGCTTAGGATATATACGCATTAGGGAATTTTACCCTTGCGCTATTATTAACGGTTGACCGAACGAACCGCTCTCTATTCGAACGCGACTGACAACTGTTCCTTTGTATCGGAGGTGTGTGTTATATGGGGCTTACCGAAAAGGTTGAAAGAATAATAAGACTTGGCGAAAGAGTAAGAAAACGCGGCAAATACTCTACGTGTAGATTCGGTTCACCGAAATTGGCCGAGACGAGAGAAAATTTTGAATGCCTGAAAAGAATACTATCCCTCTAGACACCACCGCCGCATCCATTGTATCTATCACCTCCCCAACCCCATAATCGTCACTCGCTTCCAGTGAAAAGGAACAAAAAAACACATAAAAACATCGAATAAATTGCGATAGGTAAATCTGTTCCAAGTTCGCTTCGAGTTCGGCCTAATTCCGCCTTAGTCTGTTAGTCCTATTGTATTTTACTACTATATAGAACTATTTGAGAGGTTTTGCCGAAACCGCGTTAAAGAATCGCCGTCCTATATACTATACGGTCGCCTATCCGCCTATATATCGCATTGGACGCTTCTATTTCGTTTCTACATTGTCGAAAGTCTTAGTCGTATCCGTTATCAACCGGATAGAGGCGCGCCAAAAGATTTTATCAACACGTACGTCTAAAAGTTATCTTAAAGAACTTTTAAGAAGCGACCCCGAACAAGTTATTAAAATCGATAAGTATAATACGAACTAATCATTCTTTAGATAAATCAGTGTCGAAATTAAAAATACCATTCGTAATTCGAAGAATGTCGAATGTAGTGTGATTTTTATTGAAATAAACAACAAAAAAGGAAGTTAAAATCGATTAATTGTATTTTCTTCATTTAAAAATCGCGAAAAACTTTTCGGCTGTTAAGCCATTATCGAGTGGAATATTTAAACCGGTTAAAAAAAAAAAAAAAAAAAAAAAAGACGAACAAAATGAAGAACAGTACTAATAAGATAAATTTTGATGAAGAATTAATTTTAAGAAGTATACATTTCATTTTTATATCCAACAACTATTTTTTTTTTAATATATTTTTTAATTTTTTAATTTTTTAATTTTTTAATTAATTTTTTAATTTTTTAATTTTTTAATTTTGAAATTTTGAAATTTTTTATTTTATTTCGTTTATTTATAAATTTTATATTGTTCGACTATTTTTCTAATTCTTTTTACTGACTATTTTTTTTTTTAATTATTATTTTTGTTTAGTATTATTTGATAATACGGACGCCGGCTGCACTAGCGGGCCATATATTGACCGTGGTCCTAGATCTGATTTAAACGGTTCAATGAATCCGGGAACAGGAAAACATTACGAATATGGTCGGCTGATTCAGATAACAGTTGCGGTAAGGAAGGAGGAAGGTTGTGCTGAATTCTAAATGTTGGTGAGAGCATGACAGGATGTTAGTATGTGTAGTATAAGGGTAGTTGCGACACTTGACAAAAGGGACAAAGTGATCTGTTCCTCGAAAAAGATAGGAATGGGTGATATTCGAAGTAAGGATAACATTTTTCTTTCTTCTTCATCATCTTAAATTAATATAGTTTCATTTGATATTTTTAAATATTCAAAAGACATTCACCGTCAGATTGTTTAAACCGTTTTTTCATTCAGTTTCCGCGAATTGTAATCTAAAATTAATTTTTTTTTTTTTTTCATTTTACGTGTTTTATCTTTATAAATATATTTACACGATAACGGCCTAACAGCCGAATAAAGGAAAACTTTTACAATTGCACCGGGAACGTACAGTTCTATAATATAACGAAGAACTTGAAATGTTTATCAATTAAATCTGCTCCGCTCGTAAAGAACAACGCTACGCTTTAACACTTTGGGCTGCGTGTCATGCGTGTCAGTCATATGTGACTGACGTTATCCGTTCAGCTAGTATTATGTTTTTTTGTTGGTTTTTTTTTTTTTTTGATAAATGTGACATAATTTTTCATACTCCATATTAAGAAATATCGAACCACTGTGGTTTGCTTAAAAATTTTTTGTATTCGTTTTAGAAACGGAGTGAAACCTCGAAAAAAAAATTAAAAAAATAAACTCAGTCATTTATGACTGTTATGTTTATATTGAACATATATCATTTGAAACTTTCATTATTCAGTACCGTTATTTTAACGATTCCACGTACTTTGAAGTGTCTTACATTAATTCGAAATCAAAAAAATCTTACATAAAAGTATCAGTCATATATGATTAACGCCTTTTTTCCGCTGGTCCACGGTTCGCGTATGGATGATAAAAGTGTTTTTACGCGTTCAAATAAACTAGCGCGGTCTCCTTCGCCAACTATTACGACGGAAGAAGTTAACGCACATATTACAAGCGAAAGCGAAGGGCATGCCTGGCCCGACAACTCACACCGAGAGTGCGCACAAGTATGCGTGCTTACGACGACGATGATCAATCGGATGGAATGCAAAATCACGAATAAAAAGAACATTTCATTTGCACGAATAATGTTAAAATTGCAGGAATTTCAGAAATTAAAGTAGGTGAGAGCACTTACCTAACGATGTCGAACTTACATTTATTCCCCGTAATAATAAAACCCGAAGCAGTGGAGTAATGCATAATAGCATACAGTGCGAAGAAATTCCCACAAACAAAGCACGTTCAGGCTGTTGGAGCTAAAGTCTGCGTAGATGGCAAATAGATATTTATGCGGTTTATAGGCTAATAATAAAAAAAAAAAAAAAAAAAAAAACGATAAACTTTCAAACTGATATGAAAAATTTCTAATGCATTCTGCCGAAAGAGTTTTATTAATCGGAAATTCTGAAACATCGTACCTGGTTACAATGGTAACAGAGAGCTGGAAATGAGTTACTAAACTTGTCTGCAAAAACTTCCAAATAAAAGCACCCAACGATCCTACGTTTTTTCCGAAAACCTAGCATAATTGATCTGGTCCTTACAAGAAACTACTACGATATTATCGATCCTATATCAATTAGTAAGCTGTCTTCCAATCATAATCCAATAATATGTTCTCTCGGTAGTACGATAAGGCGTAACACGACGAAATTTCGATTGGCGGCACGATGGAATTCTGTATAAATTAATAGAATACGGGTTTTCCATATCAACTAGTTTCCACGACTAAAGCATATTTACATAACGGGAAATTTTATGTGAAAATTAAAAATCAGATAAAGTCAAATATGCATCGGCAACCTCAGGGCAGCATCCTTGGTCCATTCTTGTTTATTATCTACATAAATGGGATATTAGTACAATTAAAGAAGTCGAGGTCAATTTATACGCTATACTGTTCTGCTGACGTCATCATACCGTATTGATACGATTAGCAACAGATTAACCGCTGCAATTAACAAAATATCCAAATACTATCGTAAGTGGAAAATTAACGATAGTAGAGACTATTATTTTCACAATAAACCGGCTATAAATGACTTCGAATTCATAATGAGTACTTAGACTGGAAATCTAAAGTAAATTATCTCGGTGTAACACTAGATAGTAAGCTAACGTTTACTAAACATATTAACGAGTGTATCTACAGAGGGACGTTAAAAAATTGAGTGAGCTGTTTCCGATATTTAACGGGAAATCTACGCTATCACCGGTGAACCGGCTTTTGATTTATAATCATTTAACCTAAAATTCTTTACGCTAGTAGTCCGTCGAACACCTGCCTAAGTAATATAAACAAATTACAACGATTACAAAATCATCGCCTATAGTGTTGAACAAATCCAGATACAGGCCCATTCAAACAATGCGCGACATTTTAAACTATCTCTATATACAATAAAAAACAGGACCTTAACATTTTTTAACGCATAATGTCTGCTGACCAAAATGTCGATTGGAAACTACGATTATCAGTCCCTCTACGACCACGGGTATAAGAAATATAAGACGAATTAAACGTATCTTACTAGGGTAGCGTTTAAAAATGCGACGATATTATAGGATAAATTTTATTTGATTTTGTTAGTGAATTCTTTTTTGTTAACATAGATATTAAAGGTGAAAGTAAATTGCGTAATTCATTAAGGAACGAAATTAATGTTTCGCTAATCCCTTGTTGTTCATTTATGAACCATTATATTTTTGCGCTGTTATTGATGTAGGGTGAGCGGAAGAAGAAGTATATATTTTTTAGAAATACTAGCATATGAGTTTGATGACGACTGCTTATTAATACGTGTAGATGTGTTGGTATTTATCAACTGTTGGCCGTTCGAAACTTTTATTTATTACATTTTGTTAAAACTTTTTATTATACTCCTGTTTATAATATTCACATCCTTTATAGCTGGCGGGATGATCACCACGACAGAAAAGACATACTGGCTTTTCTTCTAATGTTTTAGGACAGTCACGAGTTTAAGGTGTTTACCACTTCATTTTACGCACCGAGGTGGAAGATTACAGTAGGATTTTGTATGGGCAAAATTTTGACAGCGCATACGCTGAATTAGCTATTTATTCTTGTCTCTTCAATCGTTACAATCGTGCGAAGCAAACTGTTTAATTTGAAAATTTTCGAGTTATTTATAGATTGGTTGAGATCTACATAAAACATTGGTAATGCAGACTTCGTCCTTCTGCTTATTATATTAATTAAAGATCGATTGTATTATTCGAACAACATTTTTTTTTGCGTTTATTTTCTTCCTATATTTCTTATCCTGCAGTTCCAAATTATACGTTCAATGGATCCTTCCTCTTATGCGCGCATTCGCGTGAAAATCTGACGAACTTATGATTTTAATTTTTAGTGTTTTTTTTTGTTTTTTTTTTTTAATTTGGAAGAATCTTTTGAAATCTACTTGTATTCGACATTTCATCGTAAATAATTCCACCGTACAAAATATTGGCTAATATTGCGCGCTTATACGCCGTTCTGGTAATTTATCCGGCTATTTTTCTTATAAAGCTTCTTAAAGTTCGGAATAAATTCGTTGATTTTATTTCGGACGTTACTGAAACGGTTGTAGAATTTTAGATTATAATCGATAATCGCACTCGAATATTTAATTTAATTTTTGCGTAATTTATCTCTTTAAATCGAATCTCGTCAAGCTCAGCGCTGGTTTTTATTACACGCTCGCGGATAAGGCGCTTATAATCCCCCCTTTTATTTATTACGCAATTTATCCCCTTAAGTCAACTTCGAATTTTGATATATTTCGTTTAAGCTTCGTTTTAATTTTTATCAGCAATTACAAAATGTCGTCAACAAATTTGAATATTCTTACGTCAACAGGTAATATTATATTGTACACGCGTGAAAACGTTGTACGGTGGTCCCCTAAGACCGACCTTTAACCCCATTACGATATTTTTCTCCCCCGTGTGCGTTATTCATCTTTATAACGGTATACATCTGTTATCGAAATATCGATTTATTTATATAAAGCATTCCGTTATCCGGTTCTTTAATAGTTGACAAACAATTTATTTAAACATAATCCGAAGGCATTTAGTAAACAGCAATTTAACTTTCTGTTTTGAAAGCCCTTAATGGTAGGAACCTTTGATTATATTATATGTTCCTTACGAAATTCTTGAATCTACAGACAGTATACACTAATTGTGCGGGTGTTTATCAGATTTTACTCATTCTTATTGGATGTTTAAAAATAGACGTAAGATTTATCGTATATTTTAAAATTGTTACAGCGCCTTATCCGGAGTGCAGGTAAAAGGTATTAATGTTTTTCCTCGTTTATTATTTTATTATTTTTTTTTTTTTTTTTTTTAAAATCTTTCTTTTTTTTCACCTTCAGATAAAAAACATTTAGGGGAAGAGCTCAATAGAAATCGGTATAGTACACACTGATACACCAACACACACACACGGTAACCACGACCTTAGACTAAAGTCCAGGGGGTTTACTACGTCTTAAGCGTCTTATATCGCCGGCCGTATAGCCCTGATGCAAGTGTACTCGGATGATTTTCCAGCCTCACAACATGGCTCTGTGCCTACTGCTTAATGATCTCGCGCATACGTAAGGGATGTTTAGATCATGGTGAATGATCCGGTTTGCTAGGCGCGTTTGTTCCAAAAGAATTTTATTCTAGGCGGTTGTATAGTTCTTATATTTGTCGGCTTTACACAGCAGCACCTCGCATGTCCAGTAAGATTGCAGTATAGATAAGACATTCGTTGCCAGTAGACAGAGCACTCTATTTGTACCCCTAAACAACAGGATAGTTTTTTAATACGTGCATCTAGTTCTTTCCTCTTCATTTGAATATGATTTCGATATGTTAGTCGGCTATCGAAGTGTAAGCCCAGATCGATTTTAACAGGAGGACATGCTACTTATCTGTTATAGGAAAAAGATGACTGCCAAATTAATAACGGATAATGGGAAATTAGTGCCGATGTTGAATGAAAAACTGAAATGCCGGAAGGACCATGTGGGGAATTTACAATTTGATTAAAGAGATGAAATTAACATTTTACCTCACGAAAATAACAAGCTGTCGATTTTAAGGTCAGAGTTACAATAAAATCATCGACAAGAAGGTAAAACACCTAGTCCTGATGGTATACTCAACGAAGTAATAGAAATGATTAATGAGGAAAACATCATTTGTCTTCTAGAAATATTTAATGAAATCCATTTGTATTAAACTTTTGTAACTTTGTCTTAGACAGCGACGGGGAGTATTTGTCAGGAATAACGGACAATAAGTTCGATGAGTAATCTAATTTTTTTTTTTTTTTTTTTTAATATAAACACGATGTATGTGATGACAATGTGTCAGTTATAAACAACTGACACTTTTTTCGAGGTTTTATTCCGTTTCTGAAAGAAAGAAAAAAATTTTAACCACAGTGATTGGAAAGTGATATTTCTAAATACGGTGTAAAAGTTAAAAATTAGGGCTATCACATTTATGTAAAAAAAAATCACATGGGCTGCCGGTAATGGACAATATCAGTCACATATGAAGTGTTAAGGTGCGGTATCTAGAAGTTTAGCTGCTTCTGCATTGATGCGAATAGCCGCTAATCGGGTTTTTTTTCGAGTTCTTTTTGATGACATCATTAACAAATTGTATCTGCAGATCACTCCGAATATCGTCGTTACGTGAATATGCATCGGATGACATTTTGTCTTCTCTGGATCTTGTTAACCTTGGCACATCCCCAAAGTTGAAGGACATAGGTCGGAATCGGTTTTATTATTTGCAGATATATAGTAAACATTTACCGGATACGTCTAATGTAGAGTTCCGACATGCCAGTACAATTGCCGTTTTACTAATGTTTTGATTTGTTTAATTTTTAGAATAAAATTTATGAGATTGAAATATTTCACGCGGTTAATTAAGCCAGGTTCGAACAAATTTTGCTGCAGAACATTTCGTTAAAATCACGAATGAAGGGGATCAGGTCTTAGGCTTTTCGATGATGTGATTTTATAAGAATAAATTCATGAAAAAGAATTTTTAAAAAATCTAACATTTTATATTAATGATTTATGATTGTCTTCTTACCTAATTTTTCCTCTATTTGTATTTACAAAATTTAAAAATTGCTCATAAAATTCCTTCATAGACAAGCTAGTGAAATTCCTGGAACAATTCTACATTAGAATTAAATACAAGGGAATATAATCCTGCTCGGGATTTACATATACATATATATATATATATATATATATAATAACAATAATAATAATAATAATAATAATACCGACACTCGTATCCGAGTTAAGTCATCTGCATAAGACAAAGAATGATAGGAGGAGGAAATTAATTAACAGGGAAGTAGGTAAGAGAAGTGAAAGGAAAGAATAGAAAGAATAGAAATATGCAGACAGAATTGATAATACAGGAGCACGAAACCGTGCAACCACATATGCTTTTATCCAGTGGCAACCAGAGGAAGATGACCAGAAACATAATGTGGCTTATGCTAAGAAATAAGGAGAGGAAATCAAAAGAAATGAGGATAAGAAGAAAGAAGGAAAGAAGGAAGGAAGGAATTTTGGGGTGGCACCCTAGCCTTTGGATTAATATCCTACCTGCAAGGCAGCGGTTTGTTACTGAGGAGGTAACGGTGTAGGGTTTTTACGGCGACCCAAACTCGACGAGGGAGAGACAGTCATAGGATTTATGCGGACTTTTAGTAGACAGTTTCTCAAACGTTTTATTAAAACTGCTTCGATTTATAATATTACTGATATTATTATCTGCGTATATATAAATTAAAAAATACGGTCAGTAGCCGACGACGGGAGTTTCTAGATACACTATACGTTGTTTATGTGTTCTTTTTCCATTTTAGCTCGTTATCCCGATGTAAATCTAGATATTACATAAGCGAGTTTGTTTTTATAGATTGATTCTTAATTGCGATTTGCTGTTTCCTTGGACACGTGATTTTTCGCACAAATGAACGGCCACAGTTTTTGACTCAGAGAATAGATCATTTCCTGTTGCCCAGTTTATTGTACGTGTTACAGTGTCCTGTAACATTTTTTCACCCGTTGAAACGTTTTCACATGGTAAAAAATTCGCTATATCATCTGTAAATACAAGGTTTTTCTTATCAATAATGAGATATTATTTATCATAATGTTCGATAATGTAGGACTAAGCACTGATGGAATGACATTTTCAAATGAATGTTCTGTTGAATATATATATTTATTACCAACACGAACCTGAAATTTTACGTTAATCTAGCAAGTTTTTCATGAAGTAAAGCATATTTGCAGTGACTGGCCATTTAGTATTTTTCGTTTTCATGTCGTAGCAAAGGCTTTTTTTACAGACCGAAGAAGATCGATAAGACATAAAATGTCCCCTTTCTTTACATAATTTAACGATATCAAGGCCAAAAGGATATCATGATTACAGCGAAAGACTTAACACAAGATATATACATATATTAAGCAATATAATGTTGATGTATTGAAGAGTAGTGATTTTATGAATTTATAGCTTGAAAATGACGTAATAATCGAAAAGCTTCGTGTTTATGTAATAAATTTTTTTAGTGATTAACTTCGATTTTATTTTGTTTTGCTAAATTAAGCAATATACTCTTAGAAAATAAATCTATTATGAGGGATAGAATAGCAAAAATTCCGCTTAGAAAAATAATTATATATATATATATATATATATATATATATATATATATATATATAATTTAGTTAAAATTACTATGAACATACGTATTCTAAACTGGAATTGTAATGGATACTATCGTCATTATGAATATTTTGTTGTTCACATTGATCACTTTAATGCTACAATCACGTATTTTTGATTCTCAATATTTCCGTAAATATTTGTAATGCCATAAGACAACGTATCACCCGTTACAAGTGTTCTTTTTGCACTTATCACTTTTGCTACCGCGGTGCGCTTCACATAATACTTCATTGCTAATAATATTCGTCGATGTTTTAGCGATATCATATTTGTTTCCGCATGCAAACTGATAACTTGTATAAAATGCTCCGCTGCTTATTCTGAATGCATTATTTTGGATTATATTCAGCTTTTTAAGTGTGCTTTCCGTCGCTGTAACGTATGCAATCGCGCCATAATCCACTATTGATCTAACATGTGTTCCATACAATCGTAACAGCATGCCTCTATCAGATCCCCACGACTTACCGTGCAGGATTTTCAGAAAGCTTTTGTGCACTGTTACAGTGTCCAAAGAAAGTCGTTTTGGATTTGTTAGTTATGTATCTTTTAGTTTCAGCTTAACCTCGCGTACTGTAGTTTTCTTTTGGTAAAATTTATTACATTTACTGGTGGAAAAATGTATGTTCTTAGTAGTGCCCCATTTATCAATCGTTCTAATAACATTTTGCATTTTTTCTTCTATTTGAGTAATCATAACCTTTCAATTAGGATTCAAACTAGTATCTCTAATTTACATTTAAAGAGTCTGACCTGGGAATTTTTGGAGACGATTGGTTAATATATCCAATTCGACATAAGTATAAATTCCCTCTTCATTTATCTTACCTTAAAAGAACGAGAGAATACCGGAACTTCATTACATGCGATGATTTGGTTTGCTTCAGATGTAACTCAAACGATCATAAAGCTTCGTAGTGCACATTAATTAGCAATAACTATTACCGCTAGTACCACTATTACAACTACTAACCTACCATTAGGTTTAGATCAGATAATACCTACGTAACTTCAAATCCACAACTACAAAAGTATCTGGCAAATTTTCTCCGTTATCTACAAACGATGTAAATAATGAAAGTGAACCAGAAAACTGCTCAATAACCGCAGTTAATAAACCAACTAATAGGCAATATTCGACAGCATTTTGTACTATTAACTCTATTCCGGTCAATAAGAAGGAAATTTTTTAACGAAACAAATCAAGTTCCCCGATCGATACAAATTTACAGTCAGATAATGAAGACACGCTGGCTTAAGTTATCTTCACCAAAAAGGAATTTAAATCGCTAGAAGAGAACTTTAAAAACAATCAAGAAATATATCCTATTATGTTCACGAATTTTCAATTATTCATAGATATCTGTAAATGTGGCAGAATTTGCATTCGATTGCAAGGCTTAATAGAAATACTCCATAATACCATAAGAACTATCACCACTATTATTGCCCCGTTTGGATGGCCAGCTCGCATGCTAAGAACATCGATACACAACTGAACGCAGCACTACGCTTAGTAACCGGTACGCTAAAATCTACTCCTACTATGTGGCTTCCCGTGCTGGCAAATATATTTCCACCGCACATCCGCAGAGAAGAAACATTCAAACGAGAATGGGCTAAATACAACAGTATGCACTCTCACGTAGAAAAATTTATCAAAGATCCCCCACCTACACGTCTCAGCAGCATGGCTGACGGCTAACGAGCTACAGAGCAGTGTCGACGCAACTACGAAATGGAAGGAAATATGGGTTAAGCAGACTACAACAAACGGACAATTAATATCAAATCCGGCTAGCAGGGTGCCAGGATTTGGTCTCAACAGAAAAACATGGTGCAATTTAAATCGCGTCAGAACCAACCAGGGTCGTTGCAAATATTTAATGAACAAATGGAAACTGTCGGAAACGGAGCTGTGCAGCTGTGGCGAGATCCAAACGATGTCACACTTTATAAATTCGTGTAAAGTAAATAGCTTTACTAAAGGACTGATTGGGCTACATTCACTAGAAGAAGGCGCAGAAGACTGGCTGTCGAACGTGAATTTATAATGCAGGATATCTCTAAATAAGCGCGTAATTGATACGATAATAATAAAAAAAAAAACTATTATCGGGGATATATTTTTAAAAGTAAAATTTACAAAAATTATAAATAATTTAAAAGCCAAACTATCTATCGGTCAACAGCATACTGTCACCAATAAAACTAATCCGCATGATGAGTAATTGTAAAACCATCGTTTTTTGGAGTTGCAACCGATTATTTCTCACATTATAAAGATCCCAGTCACCTTATCGCCACATACCTACCAAATATGTTTACAAAAACCTATTTGAAACAAAACCCGGTCAACGTTTACTCTATTCTAACACGTTTTCCACACTTAAACAATTTTGCACGCGGAATCAGTGTTACATCGGATACATCCTACAATAAAATTAAATTATCTACTAATTTGCAAGCAATAAGGACGATTGAGAAAAGCCCTTGTATATATATATATATCTATATATATATATATATATATATATATATATATATATATATATATATATTATTTCGTGTATTATCATCACGAAGTATGCAAATTTAACGCGCATAACCTTTCATACGGAGACCGCTACATTAATCAAGAAGGAAAAATCTTTGAACAGAGACCATACAGTTCGTCACCATCTCTGTGAGATAAATTCCAATCTAACCCATTTTTCCATTTTTTATACAAAACGTTATCCAACCTAGCCCTTGCTTGTGTTACTGACATTACTTTGTATTTGTTCAGTGGGTATGATTCGTTTTGGTATTGTATTATTACACTCGTTATGTTGTGTGTTTGCATCATTCTCATGTGTATATTTTGAATTAGTTTCCTGCGTATTTGTGATGACATGTTTGTTATGTGTAAGTATATTGTTTCTGTTTCTATGTCTTTCAGTATTTCCACTTTCGTTTCTAGTTGATATAGTGGTTCTGGGTAATTTACTCTGTTTGTCATGACAGTTATTAGTGTTTCTATTGCATTCCGTTGTTCGTTGGTCCACGATACCGTGGGACCAGGTTATCGTTTCTCCCATTCTATTATATAACGGCGGGGACTTATTGGTATTTCTACTCCCCGTTTTGATATAATTTTGGGATTGTCGTTCGTAGTTTCTAACTGTCCTTGCCAAGTCCAGCTCATAATGTTCAAATTCGTTTTCTTCGTCTTGTGTTAGAGGAGTATTTATGTGTGTTAGTGTTTCGTCGTCTAGTATATAGTATCCCTCGTCGTTTATCATATATATTTATTAATTTACTGTGTCATATGCTGTTTCTTCTGTGTCTGTGCTTAATTCTTCGTCTGTGTGTAATACGTTTTCTAATTTATATAATCTTTTTATATTATTTTTATGATTGTGACACTTTGTTGCTAGTGTTTTATAATAGTTTGTTTTTAATTTTAAAATTTCTTTTTGTGTAATATGTTTTAATATTTTTTTATTTTTTTGTTTTATAGTGTATAATGTTTCGTATATTTTGCTGTGTGGTATCGTTGGTGCCCAGTGCTCTTTATTGTCGTAATATGTGCGTGTCTGTAAATATATATATGTATTAATATGTATATTATGTGTGTGAAATATATGTATTATATAATATTTCTTACCGATTACTTACCCTTTTTATCGCCTCTTCAATTTCGAATCCTAAATGATTGAATAGTTCAATTATTTCTTGTTTGTCTTGAGTGTATTGTGTTTTCGTTGATATCTCGTCTTCCCGAATTTCGCGATCTATCGTTGAACACGACTCACTTGCAATGAAATTCATGACTGAATGAAAATAATGAGAGATACATTGTCTTTTTATATATTTTTGTTTTGTATGTGTGTGGTTAGTCATATGTGGTTATTGCGTTGTATCTAATTATAGAAGTTGATAAACTTGTTTGATAATGAAAGTTATTACTAACTGGTCCTTGTCCGGGGTCCGTACGTGTACAGACGGATCTAACGAACGAACGAAGTTATATTATTTTTTTGTTTATCCGTTTTTATGTCACGCGATGTTTTGAGTTCCCTTATTGTGCATCTGGTTCGGGAGTTCTTTATTTTTTGTTCGGGTTTTCAGTTGTTAAACAACTGGAATTCTTAAAGAATCCAAAACCCGAACAAAAAATAAAGAACTCCGTTTACAGAATTTTATTCGTATGCTCCATTTTGGAGATATTTAATGTACATTGTGAGTTAGTGCCGTTTAACTATCCGGAAAAACTAGACGATTCGTACGCTAACTAGATGTAAACAGCATAAAGTGAAATAAAGCTAAAATGAAAAGAACGCATTACAGCTATTACGAATCGGTTATATCGTAAATATCTTATTTGCCATATATTTTACTGTACTGCCCTTTATCTGGTTTCCTCCTCAAAAGTCCATTCAACCATTCCCTCAAATTAAGTAATTCCTTTCCTATTCTAAACTCATTTACTAACTGTTAAATCATCAATGCCGTATAATAGCCTCGGTAGGTACACACAGCACTATAAAAATAAATAAAAAAATAGTCATAAAAAATAAAAATAATAAAAACATTGGAAACAAATACGTAGAGTGTAAACCGAACAACCTATATATACATATATATATATATATATATATATATATATATGTATATACATACATACATATATATACATACCATCATCATTAGTCGCATCAGTCTTTTGACTGGTAGCGCTGCAGCCTCCTTTTCCATTCGCCTCTGTCTTCCGCCGTAATTTTTAAATCGCGATAGGTGCCCATTCCTACGCTATCCATTATTTGTCTGATGTAGCACTTCCTTGGCCGGCCTCTTCTTCTTCTACCTTCCATCATGCCTTCCAATATTCGTAGAACCAATCCACCATGTCTTATCACATGACCTATCCATCTATTTCTTCTTGTGCAGAGGTGGTTATAAAATTCTTTTCTTCCTTTCACTTTTTCCATAACTTTCTTGTTTGATATTTTTTCGGTCCATTCGATCTTCATCATGCGTCTCCAGCACCACATTTCAAATGCTTCCAGTTTTTTAATATCGACCTTCTTGAGTATCCACGTTTCGCTTCCGCAAAGTGCAATACTCCATACGTATGTTTTAATTAATCTTTTCCTCAGTTCTATTCCCATATTACTGCTGAGTATAATTTTCATTTTCAATAATTGTTGCTTCGCTATGTTTACTCTGTTTTTTATATCTTCTGTATCGTTTCCGTCTTGCGACACAATACGTCCCAGATATTTGTATTTGGATACCTGTTCCAGTTTATCACCATACAATTTAATATCGATAGTTCTATCCTGCCTAGCACTAGTTACCATTATTTTGGTTTTATCTTTATTTATTTTCATGTTTATTTTCTTTAGCTCATCGTTTAATATTTTCAATCCGTTTTCTAACCTTTTCCCGTTTTCAGCTACAATTGCAATGTCATCTGCGAATCGGAAGCAGCATATATTTTCTCCATTGACAGTAAGCCCTTTATCCTTTCCTTTCGTAGCGTTTTGTATGGCTTCTTCTATGTATAGATTAAATAACAACGGTGAAAGCTGGCAGCCCTGCCGTACTCCTTTTCGGATTCTAGCCTTTACTTCTTTATCATTTATTTTCAATATCCCTTCTTGTTTGGTATACATCTCGTATATTATTTTTATATCTCTGCTATCTATTCCAATTTCCACCATCTTTTTAAACATTATGTTCCAGTTTACTCGGTCGAACGCCTTTTCCAGATCAACAAATGCTATATACGTATTTTTACCAACTTCTAATCTTTTTCTTATTACTGATTTTAATCCTAGTATTGCATCCCTAGTAGAATTGTTTCTCCTAAAGCCAAACTGGTCTTCTCCCAATGCAATATCAATTTTGTTGTATAATCTTTTATATATAATTTTCAGTAATATTTTACTCGCATGCGTTCCTGAACTTCTCACATGTGTTTGCATTATTAACTTTTGGTATAGGGATTATTATTGACTTTACAAAGTCTACTGGAACTACTCCTGTTTCATATATTTGGCTGATTAATATCAGTAATATTATAAATTGAAGCAGTTTTAACAAAACGTTTGAGGACCTGTCTAATAAAAGTCTGCAGAAATCCTGTGACTGTCTCTCCCTCGGCGGGTTAAGGTCGCCGTAAAAGCCTTTAAGTTACCTCCTCAGTAACAAAACGACCCGCTGCTTTGCGGTAAGGATGTTGATCCAAAGGCTAAGGGAGAAAACCCTAACAGAAAATCCAGTGGAAGGCAACGGAAAACCACCACTGTACTATTCCTAGAAAGCAGCTAAATATTATGTCCGCCTTATGTGCAAAAAATTCCGGACGTAAAATACTCTCCCATTCATATGTCCGGGTGGAGAGTACCCATAAGGATGCCGTCAATGAAATATGTCTAAAAGACAAATGTAACAAAAAGGTAATTGGAACTTGGAACGTGCGAACACTATTACAAGCAGAGAAACTAGAAAATGTAAAAATTGAAATGAAAAGAATGAATATAGACATCTTAGGAGTAAGTAAGACTAGATGGGGAGGTAATGGAGATTTCTGGAGTGACATTATAGAGTTGTCTACTCCGGTTCACAAAATGGAAACGCGGGCGTAGCTATAATTCTACAGAAAGAATTGGGAAAATTAGTGCAAACGGTAGTACAAATAAGTGATAGAATAGTTGTAGTAACAATGAAATCAAAACAAGTGAGCACAACTGTTATAATGGTATATATGCCAACGTCAAAAGCAAAAGATGGAGAAGTTGAACAAGTATATGAGAAAATAGAAGAAATATTATGCTCACTAAAATCCAGTGACAACACCATTATAATGGGAGACTGGAACGCTGTTGTTGGTCAAGGAAAAGAAGGCAAAATAATAGGAGAATTTGGATTAGGAAGAAGAAACAAACGCGGTAAACAACTGGTAGAATTCTGTAAACGACAAGACATGGTAATCACTAACACATTTTTTAAAGCTCCCATGAGAAGACGATACACATGGGTTGTACCAGGAGATCAAGGTAGATACCAGATAGATTATATACTGGTAAAATCAAGGTATAAAAATCAGGTGAAGAAAAGTATCGCTTATCCGGGTGCAGATATAGGAAGCGATCATAATCCTATATTAATGAAGACACAATTAGTAATGAAAAGTGTAGGGAAAATAAAAAGTAATATAATAAGATGGAATACAGAAATACTAGAGAATAACACGAAGAGAAATGAATTTCAAGAAAATACAAACAAAATAAAGATAAGCGACTCCATGGATGTAGAACTAAAGTGGAAGGAGTTAAAGGAATGCATATTACAGGTAACGAATAAAGTAATAGGAAAGAAGATATATGAAGCAAAAAAACCTTGGATGACAGATCATGCTACTGATAGAAGAAAGAAGAAAACATAAAAGAGAAATAGCAACAAATGGAACAGCGAAATACAAATTCTTCAAAAACTTAATTACAAAAAAATGTAGAGAAGAAAAAATGAAATATTACGAAGAATCATGTCAAAGAACTGAAGAATTATTAAATACAGGGAAGTTACAACACGCGTATAATAACATAAAGAAACTAACTAACAACGGAAAATTCAAATGTAGAAATAGTGCAATAAAAGATGCAAATGGAAAACTTTTAATTGATAGTGAAAAAAAAAAAAAATATATATATATATATATATATATATATATATATATATAACAGACGGTCGATAGGAATTCACGGGTATATGGATAAGAATATAGAAAGGAAATTAACAACTTCCTTCAAAGCCCATACCAGATGTCACCTCCGATTTCGTGTTTTTCTCCAATGGAAATCAAGTACCATATAAAAAAGTTAAATATAAAGAAAGCCCCTGGTTATGATTCTATTATAGTCCGTATGGTCAAACACCGTCCCCGGAAAGCTATTGTACTGCTTACATATTTGTACAATGCTATCCTCCGGACACCCTTCTTCCAGATGCAATGGAAATTTGCAGTAATAAAAGTGATATACAAACCTGGTAAGCCAACTAAAGAAATATCATCGTATAGATTAGCCTACTGCCGATATTAGTTAAATTATCTGAAACATTGCTATTGAAAAGATTAAAGCCTTTACTCATCGAATACTCAATACTTCCAGATTTCCAGTTCGGATTTCGAAATAACCATAATACCATAGAACAGATCCATAGAGTGGTCGATGCCATAAATTCACGCTTTCAGGATAAAAAATATTGCTCTGCCGCCTTTTTGGACATCGAGAAGGCTTTCGATAGAGTTTGGCATAAGGGTATTCTTTACAAAACTCAAGCTGCCCTATCAGTATTTCCAAATAATAAGATCTTATCTCACAGAGAGATACTTTCAAATTAATTTCAACGATTCACGGTCGTCTATGTTTCCGATCAAGGCAGCAGTTGCACAGGGTAGTGTTCTTTCCTCTCTACACTATATCAGATTTACACCAGCGATTTTCCGGTAAATAATAATACTACAACCGACTTATTTGCCGACGACACTGCAATTTTAGCGCAATGACGTCAGTACCGCTGCCAGTTACATCCAAGATCACTTAAACTATCCAACAAATTGGTTAAAAAAAAAAAAGTGGGGAAAATAAAAGTAAACGAAGATAAGTGCCTCAATGTATTATTTACATTGAAAAGCGGATCGACCAATCCGATATATCTCAACAATAAACAACTTCTAATAGTAAAACTGTGCGAAATACCTTGGTCTACATCTCGACCAGAGATTGACTTGAAATAAACACATAAACGCCAAACGTACACAGATCATACTGAAACTGAGAAATATGGACTGGTTGATTGGAAGAAAATAATATTCTACTTTACAAAACAATAATAAATCCAATTTATACCTACGGCATAGAGCTATGGGGTACCGCGGCTAAATCCAATATAGCTATTATGGAAAGAACACAAGTAAAAATCCTAGGGAAAATTGTGAATGCTCCTTAGTTCATACGAATTGACGACATCTCTAAGGACTTGAAGATCAGCTCGATTAAAAATGAAATCCGCAGCTCGAGTGCAAGATAGAAAGAAAGACTAAATCAACACTTAAATATAAAAAAAGAGAACCCGTTCTCAAACTGCATTAAATTCAAACGAATACACAGATTCCATCCTCTCCAACTTCAACATCGATCCTAATAAATTCTTAAAAATTGCAAATTAAAATAACAAGTATTCATCGATAAATAGGATCAGCGCACCCATTGCTATCCTCCTTTTGATATTTTATATTAACACGTCTTCACTGCTGCTTACTGTTATTAAATACAGATTGCATGCAAAAAAAAAAAAAAAGTGTTCTACAAATAGTAAAATTAATCCGTTGTCTCGAGCATATCGTAATCAACACACGAATAGTTTTTCACTCGGTTAGTAAATAATTTACCAATAAAACGTCAACACATATATATAACATTGTTCGAATAACGACTATTTTTCACATAAAGTAAAAATCGAAACAAGCAAATAGCTTCTCACGCGCAAACGTGTATATATTTATTTCCATTAAAAATATTAAAGTAATTTCGTATAAAAGCAAAAAGTAAAAAATAAAAAATTAAAGAGGGAACAAAATGCTGTCTAAAGATAAACGATAAATATTTTAAAACTATTAATAATTTATTTGAAATAAAAGCATCGTACAATTATATATATATATATATATATATATATATATATATATATATATATATATATATATATGTATGTATATATATATATATGTATGTATATATATATATATGTATGTGCGTGTGTGTGCATATAAATGTATGTGTATATATATATATAAATAAAGGCCAGGGTTTCACCTTTTGCCCAGTTTAAAATACATACGTATTGTATATGTATACAATTGAATGTATGTGTGTGTACGTTTATGATGTGTTATATAAGTAAAGATTAGACATTCGTTTTGTATGTGTATGCTGTTATTTTTTTAATAACTGGATGAAGAAAAAATTAATGTTTCAATCGTCTAAGCAAAGCACAGAATAAAACGCAACTTTATAATAATAACAATAATAGTGAATAAAAGAGAAAAAAATATTTCCGGCAAATCTAATCTGCCCTCGTGAAATTTTAATAAATAACATTTACCTTTTTCATAAGTAACGAATATTTTTCATACTGAATATTAAATCGACCATTATAGTATAGGACGATAAGTAAGTAAGATAGATCATGCAGATTATGAAACAATTATTTACTAAGGATACTATTATATATATATATATATATATATATATATATATATATATATATATATATATATATATATATATATATACTTGCGTACAAACAATTGAGACGACGTCAGAAAATAAATTATAAATACAAAGAAAAAAAAATAACAAATTATTATTATTACCATTATTATACATGGAACGGTAATCGACCTTTAATTTATTTTTAAATTTAAAAAATTCGATTACGAGTCATTTTCATAATTAGGTTTAGTACAAGTGTCTGGGTGTTGGCCATTTAAAATAATTAGAAACACGTACACACAAGAGAACGCAAATCAAAAAACTGTTAATTGCTGCTACATTTGGACGAAGTCGAACGTGTTTTGGTTTCTGTTACCGTTTCGGTTTCCGTTTTAATAGTCGGTACGATACCAGCCGAGCTAACAGCATCCAACGATTCAACAGCTGGAACGCTACGAATATGGAACGGGGTCGCATTTTTACGTGTCAATCTGTATGCAAGAAATAACGAAGAGTAAGTGAAAACAATATATATATATATATATATATATATATATATTAATTTTTTATAATGTGGAATGTAGTGATTTTTTTATAAAAAATCAATTGAAAATTAGTTAAATCACTAATATTTATTTTCTTAAAGAAAATACAAAGCTTTTCCACTCGATAATGGCGTAAATGCCGAAAAGCTTTGTTTTCTTTAAGAAAATAAATATTAGTGATTTAACTAATTTTCAATTGATTTTATATATATATATTGGTAAACAATGATTGTGTATATGTGTATATATATATATATATATATATATATATATATATATATATATATATATATATATATATATATATATACACAGAAAATGATGTTTTAAGAGATAGAGGGTACCTATGAAATTAATAATAATTATTAAAAAAAATAATAATAACAATAATACAATATTCTAATAGTAGTCGAGCATATATAGAAAGATATATAAAGTTAAAAATCACTTTATCTAGTAACAATATACATTTGATAAAATAGGCTAATTGTCGATATACAAATAGTTATAATTACGAAATTTCCCCGATAGATGAGATGTAATAAATGATAAATAAAATTAACGAAAATAAAATCTGTAACCATATAGCGGTATTCGTAGATACTTGAACTGTGTAGGTAATATCGCCAACATACTAGGAGGAATTTTGAAGATTTCGGGCGGTCGTACGTGTAAAGCAGTCAATCCGATTGGGGTTGTTAATATCCGTATCGCGAGTCAGTCGTTTAAGACGTCGGATAGACGTTAAGCGATAAACGAGACGAACGTTAAGCTATAGGTATGTATACATTATAAAAGTATTAAATTTCTAGTCGCGATAAATTATAAATATTTTAATCTATTCGATGTAACATTCTAGTCGGTATAACACGGAGTTAAAATTAATTTATCGGAAATATTAAAATAATTAAAAACTGTTAATGAATCCGGTTAATAATAATAATAACAATAACAATAATAATAATAATAATAATACGAAGTACGGAAATCGGGACGATAGTTTACATCGTCATCCAGCATCACCACCGTTCCTTACCCGCGGTATACCACGCAGGTCGTACGATTTTATCATTATTATTATTATTTTAATTTTTTATAATGTGGAATGTAGTGATTTTTTAATAAAAAATCAATTGAAAATTAGTTAAATTACTAATATTTATTTTCTTAAAGAAAACACAAAGCTTTTCGGCATTTACGCCATTATCAAGTGAAACTTTTTAAAACATCATAATTTTAAAAATATAAATTAAATATAATTACTTAAAAATATGCGACGGTGATTGTGAAAATATGCTCCAAAAATGCCGTCTGCTTCTGTTCTGTCTATTTTTTGATTTGTTGAAATTTAATATCAATATATTTAATTTTCAATTGATTTATTATTATTATTATTTTATATAATACATATGTGTATATATATTTTTTTTGTTTAAATTTTTCTATATAAATTTTATTCGTGTGTTTCTTTTATATATGTGTTCGAATGCCCTAATTTATTCCTTCGATGTATTTCCGATTAGATGTTATATATTAATAAAAGCGTAATTAAGAAATAACGCAAATTAATGTTAATATATCTCAATTACAGCAGTTGGCCGCTTTACATGTGGTCCTAGATCTCGATAAAATTAAAAAATTAAATTAAAGTCCGATATAAAATATTTTATATTTTATCCACAACGTACTCCTCGACCCTTTAGATCGTTATAACTAGACGACCACGACCAGAGACTAAAGTACGACAATACTAATTCCACAACCCACGAGTACGTTATAACTAGGCGACCGCGACATCTAAATTAAGAAGAACGTCAAGGCTGAAATCGATCGCTTCGAACATACCACCTCACGAGTTGACTGAAATTATAATAAAAGCCGGAGATACGTACGAAATATTTCGGGTAAAAAGTGGCGATAAACTGTCCGATATATTATATCCTATTCAATCTGGAGTTCCACAAGGTAGTGTACTAACTACTACTTCTAATATATATCGCGGACCTGTCAGTGCCGAAAGAAATAACAGCAACGTCTGCGGATGATCCAGCGATATTACGCGATAACCGCTGTCCTATTAAATGTAACCGTATTTTGCAAAAAATGAAATATCTGCCCGGTGTGAGCAATGACGAATTAATATAAACGAAAATAAATAACGTACACTAATAGACACCGATAGCTACGTCTAGATGTATAATCAAATAGATAGCAGAACCGCATTAGCTATGGAAAACGCTGTACATCTTGGTTTCTAGATAGAAGACTGACATGGCGAACACGTATCCAGACAAAAAAAAAAAAAAAAAAAAAAAAAAAAAAAGCTCTCGACATAAAGACCCGGCAGATACTTTGGCTAATATACCGTGCCTCTAAATTGTCTCTGAGCAACAAACTATTAATATATAAACATATACTAGCACCTATTCGGAAGCATCGGAAGTACGGTTGTCAATTATTGCGATAATACATCGTTACCAATATAAAATATTACGAATGATGGCGAATGCTCCATGGTAAAGCAACTTTAACCCTCCGCCGCGATCTGAATATAAAGCATCAGAAGTGATAGACTAAGAAGCGGAAAATCATTAGGAAAAAAAAATTTCGTAAACACCCGAATTCGACCGGCAGTCACGATTTATTATCCGATAACACTTCGGAAGAAATAGGCCGATTACACAGACAGAAATCGCTAGATTTAATCATATAATTAAGTCGCGATGTTATTGACACGTCTTTATTGGAAGATGCGTCATTCACGTAACTTTTCGATTGCTATCTATAGATAGGTAAGCAGCTAGGGCTAGATTTAAAAAAAAGAAATATAATATGATATACAAACTACCGAACAGAAAATGCATACACAAATCGCGTGAAATTCGCTACAATTTTTTTTTTTTTTTTGTAAACTTGGATTAATTTCGATTATGTTAAAAATATCATACATAGATATCACGTGCCCGATAGAGAAGCGGCGAGTAAAATGTCAAATCAAGCTGAGGTACTTTATACCGTCCGAGCTAGAAAGTTAAAATACTATGGACACATGCATCCCAGAAAACTAGTTCCATCTCGTAACGATGCGAAGTTATTAAACCCGGTAGGTAGACGAAAACTTTAAAACTTTCCTGAGAAGTAGAAACGAAGAAAATAGTATCAAATATCAGCACGTCAACTGCAAGAGGCGTTCAGTGATAACAGTAACTACGATGATCGCCGATCTTCGCGACTGGAAATGGCTTAACAAGAAGAAGATTATTAGTTAGTAATTGTCAAGGCTGAAAACGAAATTTCCCCGTTTATTGTTTTCCGCGTTTAAAAAACACTAATATTATTCTCTTTTTCCAAATAAATTATGCCGCACACGCAAACACACATACATAGGCAAAAAGTACTTTCAATGATCTAAATTAAAAGATAAACACGACCGTACGAAAAAGAAGAAGAAAGAAGAAAAAATTTGTATTTGCTATGTGTAGGGTACAGTATAAACAAACATTAAAATTATATAATATCGTTCCGGAAAAAAAAATGAAATTCCTTTATACACTTATTGTTAATTATAAATACAAACAAAGAATTAAACTAGAATTATTACAATGTTAAAGAAAATTACAGGAAAAAATTCAACCTGCATCTTAAAAATTAAAAGGACAAATGAAATAGCTTACTCGTTAACTAACGATGAGAGTAATATAAGTGATTACAAATAAACAGCTGTGTGAATAATAATCGTAGTTAAAATGAGTTTAAGCACAAAATAGAGTTAATGTAAGTAGAATGCTGGGATTAACACTAGTTATAGATATACTACTCGAGTAAAATATGTTTTATTCGTCTGTGTTTATATTTTTTGTACCTGTGCCGTAGAGACTGATAATCATAGTTACCAACTTGGTTAAACGTTAGTAGACCTGGAGCACGTGTAAAAAAATTTTCTTGTATTAACCTTTATTGTTTCTTCTATATAGGGATAATTTAGTATTTCGTGCATTAATGCGTGTAAATCTAGGCTTGTTAAGAACTATTCTAAGGCAATGATTTTGTAATCGTTGAAGTCGGTTAATGTTACTTAAGCTGGTGCTAGACCAGACTGGGCTGGCGTATAAAATTGTGGACGATATTACCTGCTTGTAAAGTAAGAGTTTATTAATTGGTGAATAACGAGATGCTACGTATATGGTCTGTATTGAAATATGCCTGCGAAATGTGGAACGTGAACGAAAAGTTATCCGCTCTTGAGACGCGTTGCTATCACTCGTGAAAAAAATTACCAGACCCAACGAAGATGAAGAAGAATAAGAAAATATTTATCGATTGTTAGATAAATTAACAAACAGTACAAAAGGGTTAGAAATTACGCGTACCGCCGGAATTATGAAAATCCGGAAAATATAATAGGACGACATTAAAAACGAGAAAACGAAATATATACCGCATAAAATCCGACAAGATGTAGCATACACTATCAATAAAGTGAAAACCCCGTCAAGAGGACGAAACTGGAATTGATAACAACAAATCCAACGCGAATTTAATCAAACGACTTGATTACGGACGATAGAAACCGACAGATATGAATGGAAATGCATGTACGCAATCTCCTACAAGCGGAAACGATAACGATGATTACCGGTCATTATCGAATATCGCGACCAATTTGCGTAAGGCGCGCATATGATATTATGCAATGCGGGGCGATGCGATCGTTTTCTTCGTGACCATTAAAAGTTATACGATGATATACCCTTCAGGAAACCTGCGAGAGCGCATTCGGAAATACCGATTAAAATTGTTATAAAATTTTATTCGACTAAATCGGCGTAATAATCAATTTAAAAAACCGATCTGAAGAAATTTAATCCGTAAGGATATTAATTTTTTTCTAAGTTATGTATAGTAACTTTCACGACGGTAAATGATGACAAAAGCCAACCTGCATAACCGTCCGGAAGTGGGCTAACTAATAATATACGGTCGTCAGCCGGTTCGGTGAATTTTCGTCGATAATTGTATATTATCGCGTTTGTTTATTTATTTTTTTGTACTATTATTATTTACGACGTAAACATCGTTTTATGAAAATTCCCCGAATTATCGGAGGCTCCCTCGCTAGTATAAAATCTTAAAGAAAACACAAAGCTTTTCGCCATTTACGCCATTATCAAGTGAAACATTTTAAAACATCATAATTTTAAAAATATAACTATGATTATTCGCCGTTGCACTTACTTATCATACGTCTGGAAAAACGACGGACAGTTTTGTTCGGTCATTTGTAAAACGTTTTCAATTGCAGTCGTCCACCTATCTCGTTCGTAAAGTGATAAAACTTGACAATAGATTACGTATCCGTTTTCGATCGGATCTAAAGATCGTAACGAAAACACCCCGTAACCAGTCGTATTATTATTTCCGGAAATTCTAGTTTCTACGTGGATTTTTTTCAGCTAAAACGGAAAAATATATTATTATAATTTGTATAATTAATTAATTAAAATATGTTTCTTTATATTACGGTGGATTTAGAAGCCAAAATAATAATAATCATAATCATAATTTGGTTTTTTTTTTGTTTTTTTTTTTTTTTTTTTGTTTTTTTTGGCCCAGTTTTCACCATTTGGCCAGTTTAGGTGAACTGTTCCGACTATAAACTTATATTATTGGCCTTAATAAAACTATATAATCTACGCGCATCCAAGGAGATAGGATCCACCATAAGTTCTTCAAGTTGTACTGGAAGTGTATTCCTTGTCGATAAAAGTTCACAAATAAAGCTGTTTCTATTTTTGTATATTGGGCAGGACCAGATCTGATGTTCAATGCTACCTTCGATATTACATATCTCACAAACTCCCATTCTGATGATCCCCAATTTGGCCAGATGACTAGGTGAACAGTTATGATGTTACGCATTGAATGCAGAATGTTAATAATCATAGTAATAATAGTAATAATATTATAAACGGTGGAAATACGTTTTCAGATGTGTTTTTGGCGCGTATTTTATAGGATTCCTCGCGTGGCCAAAAAAAAAAAAAAAAAAAAAAACATCCGTGCTAAAAGAAATCGGTAGCACGCGACTGCTCCGGTTACTCTTATCAGGAAGGTGAAATATTTCGGCTTATTTAGACGAAGGGAAAACAGAACTGTGTTAGTGCACGCTGTACTAGTGCAATACAAAAAAAAAAAAAAAAAAAAAAAAAAATGAACTAGAACTAGTTTGAGCCTGCAAATATGCTATCGTCAAGCAGGAAATTGAGAACGGGTGATATTCGACTGAAATTACCCATGCAATGAAGAAAATAAAACAGAGTGGGCCAGATAATATAACACCAGAAATGATTAAGGAAGGAAAAGATGAGATACTAATTTAGTTGAAAGATCAGTATAACAAATACGACGACATCCCCCGTTCATGGAAGTAGATGTCGTCTTAATACACAAGAAAGGTGATCTAAGCTACTATTGGTAAATTAGCTCAATGTCACATATATACAAGATTTATACAATTGCAAATCGGCCGATGAAACAGGTGGATTATAATCAACCATGCGAACAAGCAGGTTTTACATCCGGCTTCAGCACGCACGACCATGTGCATACTACGAGAATTTTAATTCCAAAGTGCACTTGGCATTATCATAACGTATTCGATGCAGTAGAAATATGAACAATAATAAAAGCGCTTAGCGAACAAGGCATAGAATACGAATATATGAACATAATAAAAAATATATATGATTCGGCCACTACGAGAGTACAGCTTGTGGAAAAAACAAAATGAAATACCTGTATATATATATATATATATATATATATATATATATGGCAAAGTAAAAATTAATAACAGCCTAACAGATGAATTTAAGTCAGAAAAATAAGTCCGTTAAGGAGATGCATATTAAGTTCAATACTTTTTAACGTATACAGTAAGTTGATAGTAAGAAAAACAACGGAAGGATGGGAAGATGGCGTGAAAGTCGCTGGAAAGGTAGTTAATATCTTGCTATATGCTGTGAGGATATTGTGATAATTTCTTCCTCAAAAGAAAAACTGCTTCATCTATTCCAAAGGCGGGTCTAGTGTAAGCGAAGAAGCAGATATATTAATCAATGTAGATAAAACTAAAGCAATGATGTTCCGATAGTAAAATGCAAAACAGAGAATCCGCAAAGCTTAGGCGGCCTTCAATCCAAGCAGTTGATAAATTTGTTTATTTGGGGGGTTCATTTATCACAAGAAATTATGGTGCAACAGACGAAATTAAAAGGCGAATAATAACAGCAAACGCAGTCTAACTCAATTAAGAAGGATCTATTAATGACATAACGATGATCATCAAAATGAACCTAAAGAAAAAGTTTTTGCTACATGCATCTGAGTGTTGGGCTTTGAAAGGAACAGACGTTCTAAAGATCGATGCTTTCGAAATGTATTACTGGCGGCGAATGTTGAGAGTGTCATGGACAGCAAGGGAGACAAACGTGTCAATATTGGAAGAAGTTCATCGGATGTTCGACTAATAACGTACATCCACTTTCTTTGGCCGTATCATGCAACGGAACAATTTAGAAAAATTGATATTACGTATGGTTGAAGGTCGCAGCCGAAAAGAAGTTCACTACAGCAAATGGTTAGATGCGCCCAGGACAGGATGGCGATCAATTACGCGGAACAACTAAAATTAATCATAATATCACGCCATTTCTATTTTAGTTTAGACACGCGTTCTACTGCATCTACTAATATTGTTCGTTATCTAATCCACGTAAAGTAACCTCGGAGTCTGATATTAAGCATGACTTCGGCGAGGAAGGCCCACGACTAGATGGAAAGACGACATTGTGATAGTCACCGTGGAATAGACAACATTTGAAGTGTTTGGAGAAAGCGTACACCCAGCAGTGGATAGAGATAGGCATAACGCAATAATATATATATATATATATATATATATGTCTTTACATGTGTACATACGAGCGTGTATACATAAATATGAAAAATGAAGTCAGAGTACCTCTAAATGTTTACGATAGTTAAATACGATGATCGGATTTTTCGACGTTTTCTGAACTGATTTTAGCGCGAAAACAATCGCACACTCGAATAAGAACGCTTTGAATTCGACGCATTTATTGGGACAAAAATGTTTCATTTCTTCGCGACAATACAACGTACCGTGCAAAATCAATTTACCGTAATTTTTCAAATTGCCCTTTTTGTTAAAATAACAGAAATCAAATTAAACAAACGGCCACATTAAAATAATAATAATAACCATAATAATAAAATCGACTGATATTTATCTTGAATAATAACGTACAATATTACAATTTTAACGTCGTATTTTATAAAATTAAATAAATAAATGAAATAAACAAAAAAAAACAGTAGTTTAAATCACTAAAAAATTATTTTTCCTTATGAAAAAATCACAAAGCTTTTCGGCCATTAAGCCATTATCAAGTGAATATAAAAAATAATTTACAAAAATATACAAAATTTATAAAAATATTATTTACATTTTATATTTTCATAAATTTGTATATTTGTATATTTTTATAAATTATTGTTTGTATTTATTTGATAATGGCTTAAAAAGTTTTGTGATTGTTCATAAAGGAAAATAATTTTCTTAGTGATTTTAACTATTTTTTTTTAAACAAAAAAAAAAAAGAAATCACTACGTTCCAACTTTTCAAATTATGTACCATATATGTATAAGTATGAAACATATACACACATCAATATATATATATATATATACATATAAAATGTGTGGACACATATAGATCTAATGTATCAACGTACAATTATCTTGCATAAATAAACGTATATCTACAAAAAATACATTTGCGCATGCGTGTACACATCTGCAAGCATATATATATATATATATATATATATATATATATATATATATATATATATATATATATCCAACATAGATAAAACTTAAAATAATTACGTTATTACAAAATTACAATAAATCGTTTACCGGAAAACCTTCCATACGTCCGACATCCATCATGTCTTTTACGAGTTGGGGGAAATAATTCATTTTTTCTGCAACTTTTTTCAATTTTTCAAATTCTTTATTCAGACCGGATTTTTCGCTGTACTTAAGTAATTCTTTAATAAGCAAATTATAATGCATCATATGTTGTACCGGTTTGATTAGTAAATCTTTCACGTGTAGACGATGTTCCGAGTTGGTCAGTAAATTCTGTAATCCAGGAATTAAATAATAATAATAATAATAATAATAATAATAATAATAATAATAATAATAATAGGGTCTCATGTCTTTTTTGAATGCTTTGCTGTGGTGCCGTTGCATTCGGAGCTTTACCTTGTTTCGCTACGTTTCTACAATTATTCCCCCAACATAGCGACATTTCTAGAGAAGTCAGCATCCTTGATTAAGATGTAGATAGTCCCCACAGTATCACATTGGGTAAGCTATAAAGGCACCCCATTAAAATATATATATAATATATATTTGTACCGATAGTTCGTTATAGCGATGACAATCTATTGTGTATTGTAATTCTCGTATTTATTACATCGTATACTTCTACCGATACACTTTTCAAAAATTAGATTATTGCCAAGAGTAACAACAAAACGCGGAATTGAAAGGCGACATTTAATATTTCAATGACGTTGTCATTTATTATCAATGATAAAACGCAGCATTCGTTTCGAAATATTTGGTGGTTGTTATCATATAATAATAATAATAATAATAATAATGTACAGCAGCGTATAATGATAAAATCGAATACAACACCGTCAATACGATATCCAGCGAAAAAAAAAAAAAAAAACATATTTCAAGAAGACTCACTCAGTGCGTTACGATTCCGTACGGCGCTTATATTCACTCAGCTTTACACTAAATAGCACTGATTACGATTTGAAATTAAAAACGCCAACACGAAACATAAAATTAGCTATTTTACTTTAAACGAACGATACAAAATTATTAGCTAACTCGAAAATGGAATTGACAAAAAGCCGATCGGTACAAATACAAAAAAAAAAAATTAAAATTGTATAGCACAAATTAAGATGCAGATTTTTGAAAATTGTAGCCGCGCTACACAGAAATGTTGAAAATATCTCGTACGGAAAAATTCGCAACAATAAAGAACCACTCGTTAGAGTAGAAGAGAAATCGAAATCAGTGACAAAAATACTTTACGGTTAAGAAATAAAAATAATGATGATATGTATATATATATATATATATATATATATATATATATATATATATATATATATATATATTGTCGCGTACTTCGAAATGACGGTTTAAAAATTCCGTTATTATATATTCGGCGGTCGGTTGATTTTTGCAGTAAGTAATGTACATCATTAAAGCGGACTCGTTTTCGAAAAATATACTCGGGATACGTTCCGGATGTTCTAGACAATCTTCGAAACGGGGTAAAACGGTTCTGCAAAATTTATTATTATTATTATTATTATTAATCAATAAAAATATTATAATATATTACTGTAACACAACTAAAAAAAAAAATTGTTTTACATAATGAGTTGAAAATTTTTTATTATTATTTTTTACACATAAACTGAAAACAATTTTCTTTTATAACTTAATGCTAAGTACCTAAACCTAAGCAACTCCAAATATGTATACTTACAAAACTTATAATATGTTTTTGAAATTATTTAAAGAAAATAATGCAGGAAAATATGAAAAAACCTACAGAAGAAACAGACACACTGAGGAAAGAAAAATTAATAAATCGATAAATTAATAAAACACGAAACAACGTGTTTAGAAATAATTTAACTTTAAAATATTTATACTTAACGATAGGTTTTAATAATTACAAGAATCTGTCTTTTAATCTACGACGCTTATACTCGGTATAACGTATATGCGCAGAAGTGTTCCATATTGTAATTCCCTATTACCCCGAATTAATTTATTTCGATGAATTTTAGTTTTCATAAAAATGTTTTTTTTGATATTTTATTAATAAAATATATAAGGGATGGTTTACATATAATACAATTATCGAACTTTTATAAAACTACGTCCCCCAAAATATACGGTGACCCAGAGAAGACGGACGGTTTTGTTTCTTTGAATAGTATCACTCCAGAATTCAAGCTATCTATAAAGGTGCTGTAATTTATAAGAACAAATGTCGCAAGCATTTAATGAGGTAGGTAAAAAATAAAAAGTAAAATAGAACTTCGTTGGCTTTTAGCGTTAGGGTTTTTATACAAATTTATGTGTACGCATATGTTGAGTAGGGCGGTGTGTGTGTGTACGTTTGTATGCATTTGAAAATGCCGCGGTTAACTTAATATTATACGCATGTGTACACCTGTATCCTAAATTACATTAGATTACACTTATGCAACATTTATAACATATTTATTATTTTTGTTTTTTTGTCAACAATCGCATAATTATTTTATAAGCTCGTTTAATTTATTTTTCCTAATAAACACCGTATATTTAAGAAAATAATGCTATTGTTTATGCTGCTACTCGCGCGTTGCATTTGCAGCATGTTATTGTAAACTGTTATATATATAGGAAAGTAAAAATAAAGCTTGATTTGATTTGGTAAAACTCTGCTACAACGCAAACCGCGTGCTCCACGTTTAGCGTGCACACGACAGATCCGTTTTCGTCCTGTTTCAGTTATCGTGGCATTCTATAACGAGAAGGAACGCGCGTTTTGCGTGTAACGCTATTTTCGGCGTGAATAAATCACGACAGTACAGAGTTTCGAAAAAAATTCAACGTGTTTTTTTTTTTTGTGCGCGTGTACACGTCTACGAGATCTGGAAGACTTGAAAAGTCAGATTTCTAAAAAAAATTTCAAAAATTCAGCGAAGTACGTACGCTCGAAAAAGTCATCGAAAATTCTATAAAGACTGATTGAACGTATTGTTGCAAATGACGGTCATCTGAACGATATTGTGTTCCACAAATGATTGCAAGTTAATCTTTAGTTTTTCTATTTGTAAATAAAATTACATTCTAATATTTTGTTCGTGTAATTTTTCAGCCATTCAAAAAACGATAAAACTGTCTGTCTTCTCTCGGTCACCATATACAATAAACGTCTGTGTATCAAAATTTGATAATATATCATTGAAAAGGTTAACCACTTCGTACGTCAAAAAAAAAAAAAAAAAAAATGTTTTTTTCAATAACTGGTAAAAATTGAACTACTAATAAAATAATATTGCTACACTGAAGTATAAAAATAATCAACGCTAAAAAGTTATTAAACAGCTACGTTGACCACCGTAACCTTATGTTTTGTATTTTTTTTTTTTTTTTTAAACGTATATTTGCATCAAATTTTTATAATACATAATCGATACACAACCATACACCCATGTTATAAGCAAACACACAAGCATCCCCTCACACATTCAAACTCGAATCACACATCGAATACAGATTTTTTTATATACTGATGATATCAGTCTTCTTCGTGATAATTAAGAGTTCTTCTTCCCTGGTGGAATACCTCAGACGAGTGTCGTGATCATGAAGACGCTGATGTAATTACTCTTCGTCATTGTTGCCGATTTTTCGCTTGACGACAGCACATTTGCCGCCAGATACCAGTTACTTTTTGTATCGCGCTCGCCCAGTGTGTTGGTGGTCGCAGACTACCTTCAATATTCGCGTATATTAACTAACGTTCCGTATTATTTTCCTTTCGTATAAGATCGACGAAATATTTCATCTTCTAATCAAAATAAACAGTGATAACTGTTGCGTAGTACCGACTTCTTTTCTCGCGGCAACGTAAGTTATTTTTGCCGTCCGTGGTATCCTAAGCTGGTCCGTTCGCCAACACCACACTTGAAAATTATCTATACAGATCACCTTCTTTTGTAAGAGATCATTATGACCTGATTTCTAGTAATATCTGCTTAGTTTTATGTCCGTCTCGGACTATCCTAAACAATTCTTCCGTCGCATATCCTGATCATAATTGTCTTCTTTTTTCATATGTCCAATACCATTTGAAAAAAAAATCGATGTATTAACAAGTTTAATTTCTGCGTTCTGATTCCATATCTTATTCAATTTAGACACAATACCTCGGGAAATTTTGCATCCGCCCTTTTGCTTCTGTATTTGAACTACTATTATTCTCTATCCCAGATATCACATATGTAAATTTATCCGCTGTTTCGTAACCAATTGTGTTACCTCAATCTATTATCGTTACTTTGGTTTTTGCTTATACTGAGGTCGTATCAGGCGATAACCAACACCAACTTCGCAAGTAGAGCTTTCATTTATATTGACAGTGACTAGAGATGAGAAATTTTGTATCCGCTCAGTGATATATCACCCATCCACTGATCCGTTACAATCTTCATAATATGTTCGTAAATTAAACGGTATTGGCGATTACACTCCTTGTCGAACTCCTTTCAAATCTTTCAACCAAACGACAGTTTTTAGTACTGTTTACGCAAGTAAATCACGCTCATACTTCCGCCAGTCGTTCGCTATTTTATACACGCGCGTGAATCTCACCCCTCCCAGTCAGTCAGTCGTCGATATTTTTCATCTTGCACACAATCTATCTATGGAACAAATGTATTGTTACGAAATCGGCACCACGAGAGTAGCTTCTAAATGGTTGCTGATCCTTTTAATTATATACTTCTTTATTTTTATATTTCGTAATTTTGAATAGTCAGTTTGGATATATTGGAAATGAATACGATTGTATGGGGACGAATCCGATAGATGTTTACGGTGTTTGTTGTCAACAGGTTCTTCGCTAATACCTTTCGGATGTGTGTTGAGTCCCTCTCTTGTATCTTACGTTTTAGATACGAATTTCTTTTATATATATCATATATATATATATATATATATATATATATATATATATGATATATATATATATATATATATATATATATATATATATAATCATTCAGAATCAACCAAAACGTGTTAGCCATATATAGCGTACGATACTCACTCGGGGGGGGGGCTTTCTATTTTAAAATTATACCAGAATTAAATGCGGTATCTATCTCGCACTCGTATATCAATGTTAATCGTCAATATATTGAATGATACGATAACACCACAATTAATTTAGAATAATTTGTACTATTTAAATTCGCCTCTTAAGATACCAAGTAAAAAATCTAGCTAAATTTTTACATTTTTACACGACACAACTTACTCCTTGTGAAAGTCGTAAATTTGTTCTATATTGCTGAAAATTAATCTAGCCAATGTCGGACGTAAATCGACCGCGATCTCGCTCGGTCCGGCGTCGTTCGTTAAAGGTTGTTTATAACCGTCCATGATCGATTTCAAATCGTTCAAATAATCTCGTTCACTTTCCACTAATTCCGTAACAGCTCGTTTCCTTTGTTCCAAACCTACGGCGATCATTTCCGGATCTATCATAATTTCATTTTCTCGAATCTAGAAGAAATAATAAAAGTATATATCGATTAGAAAAATATAGAAAAACTTAACTGATCGCTGATATAACGGTTCGCGGTTTAACACTTTCAGTCGTACGTTATAAAATTTTAACACAAAATTATTGAATTTTATACACAAGTGTTTATTATACAATACCAGTTTCTCGGGTGAGCTGTAGATAAATGTATTTATATAAATATTTTTAAAATCGCAATCTTTCGCATAAAACAGAAGGTGAAAAATTTTATTAACAATAAAATTTCATGTACCATATAATGGACATCGCGACTGAAAGTGTTAACGGTAACACTTTAACATCCTGCTCGTACGATCGAAATTCGAATTTCACTCTATCAATTTACGTGTCAAAGAGGATCGCTTAGGTGACGTCTTCTATCAACTTTAGAAGCTTTATATGCATACATAAATATACATATATGGATAAAAAATAAAAAAAAAAAAACGCGGAAAAAATTTTTAATTGTAAATTACAACCTTTTAAATTTTACTTATAAGTATGTTTATAAACATACCTCTAGGTTAGGTTAGATTCAGTTAGGTTAGAATCGGTCAGGTTTATTTCGGCTAGTTAGCAGTAGAATTAAAAGAAAAACGAGACTTTCAAAAATGGTTTCCGCGGATTTTTAACTTCGTAACTCGTTATAAATAATAATTTGTGATATTTAAAAAAAAAAAAAAAGAAAACGAAAATCGGGAGTGTACAAGTATTCTTCGAATCTACCTATATATATTACGAGGATCGTCGTATGTTCACGTCATGATAATTTTAATTAATTAAATTGGGAAATGGAAAACTACTATTTAATTTAATCAATATAATAAAAAAATATATATATAATTATTTATTTAATTAAAGTAAAATATATTATTATTATAGTAAAACCAGACTGGATTTGTAGTGGACAAACTATTGTTATACAATAATAATAGTTAATTTTAGTTAATAAAAATACAACCAGTAAAATTAATTTTACTTAACCAACAAAAAAAAAAAACAGTAAATTAGTTCCACCAGTTAATTTCAGTTAATAAAAATACAGCCAGTAAAATTAATTTAGCCAGGGAATAATAATAATAATGAGCCAGTCGAGGAATTTTCGGTAGTTCAGTTGTGAATTAGCTTTCAGTCAAGTCGGTTATCAGAATAAAAAAATAAGAAAACATGGTTGGTGAGTTACACTACAAATCTGGCTAGTTTTTATATTCGAGTAAATTATTGTTTTTATATAACCGATTCGTTAATAATTAATAAATATATAAATAATAGTTTTTATTATTTCATTTCATTAATATAAAATAAACTATTTCTTTATAAACACCGTATTGTTCTTTATTTTTGGAATCGAATAATGCAGTATATTAATAATATTAATAATATATATATTACGAGGATTCTCGTAATACATACATATATATATATATATACATATATATATACATATATATATATATATATATATATATATATATATATATATATATATATATATAAATTATCCCATTGTTAATACATGAATAGATACAAAAATTTACCACGAAAATAACGGAAGTAACTAGAATATACCGTGCAGATACAATTCGCGATGAATGGAAAAATACACCGAAAGAAGTAATATTAACGAGAACAAAAACCCGTTGTCGGAATCTAAGTTGAGATTAACAACTATTACGACTTGACACTAGATAGCGAGCTAACTTTTTCGAAACATATAAATAAATAATGATTTATACTTTATATGTTTATTATTTATTAAATAATTATATCATAATAATTTTTACTTTACGCCCTATTTTAAGGTATATATATATAAAAAAATATATATAAAAATAAATAAATAAATATATATATATATATATATATATATATATATATATATATATATATATATATATATAATGTTGATGTATTGGAGAGTAGTGATTTTATGAATTTAGCAAAACAAAATAAAATCGAAGTTAATCACTAAAAAATTTATTACATAAACACGAAGCTTTTCGATTATTACATCATTTTCAAGCTATTGTTAAAAATGTTACAAATAAACCAAAGATATTACTAAAAAACTTATAAATATCGATACATTGAATATCCAGATATAAAAATTTTTTTTACAATAACATGTAATTATAAAACCGATTTTAAAATTAATTCTTCATCAAAATTAATCATATTATTTAATAAATTATTACTACTTCTATGTTTTATAATTTGTAGTTTTTTCTAATAATTTTCTTTTTTTAAATTTATATTCTATGTGTAAAATTTTTATATTATCTGTAATGTTTTCTATAAAATGTTTTTCTTCTCTACAGTGCTTACCATAAAGTGACTTGTCATCATTTTCATTTCTGCATGAATTAAAGTGTTCTCTTAGTCTATTATTTATTTGACGTCCTGTTTCACCTATATAAAACTTATTACATGTTGAGCAGTTTATTCTATATACTCCAGAGTTTTGTAATACCCTATAATCTTCTATTTTATTGTTGCAAATTGATTTAAATAATGTTTTATTATTATTTATTGCTATCATAATATTGTACTTTTTAAAGGTTTTTAAAAATTTATATGTTTATTTTCCTATACATTTAATTGATCCTAAATATTTATCTTTTTCTTTTTTTATGTTGTAAAGAACTATTATTTGGTTTGTTCCATAATTGATCTACTATATTCGGATTGTATTTATTTTTATTAAATAATATGATTAATGTTGATGAAGAATTAATTTAAAAATCGGTTTTATAATTACATGTTATTGTAAAAAAAAATTTTATATCTGGATATTCAATGTATCGATATTTATAAGTTTTTTAGTAATATCTTTGGTTTATTTGTAACATTTTTAACAATAGCTTGAAAATGATGTAATAATCGAAAAGCTTCGTGTATATGTAACAAAAAAAAAAAAAATTTTTAGTTATTAACTTCGATTTTATTTTGTTTTGCTAAATATATATATATATATATATATATATATATATATATATATATATATATATATATAATCGTCGTATTGTTCGTTACCGAACGTCGTGACTAATGTACGTTTATTTCTACATATAAAATGAGCTAGCATTCAAGCACTATTTATGTGCGACGCAGATGCGCGCGCATATGTTGTTATAGTGCCACTGCCATCTCCGTGATAATAAATAATTAAATAATGATGAATTGGTTTCGAACCACCGACCGTCGAGTTGACAGTCGAGCACTCTAGCAACTATGCCACCGCGAAATTTCTTCAGAAATCCGATATTTTAGGTCTTCCAGATCTCGTGGATTTATTTCGTAAACGCAGCTCTTAAGGCATCCTCACAAAAACAAATCGTGTAACTTTGAATTCGATTCGAAACTCTCTTTTCATTGTCGTGATCCATTCACGCTAAAAAATAACGTTCCACACAAAACACGCGCTCCTTCTCATTACAGGATGCCATTTCACAAAAACGAATCTCTCATGTGTACACTATAAATAGAATACGCGGTGTGCGTTGTAGCGGTCTTACCAACTTCGATATTCAAAAATCAAAATCATCCGTCTTCTCTGGGGGGGGGTCACCTATAACATATATATATATATATATATATATATATATATAAGTGAATTTTGGTAGGAGTGAAAAAGAAATAAGAAATTTACTAGTAAAAGTCACTAAACTGTGCTTAAAAAAAACAAAAGCTGGAAATAAGGCAGAGACGGTATCAATATGCGGAAGTCAACAAAATTTCGGTTTTAACTTAACAGAATGAGGAGTGGCTGTAGTAACAGTAGATTTGATATGAAATCGCTATAGATATTTGTAACAGTTATTTTTATTCAAAATAATTAATATAATAATAAATGGTGATTAAATCGAGGATAAAAAAAAATTAAATGTTAAATATATTAGAGAGTAGTGATTTTATTAATTAATAATAAACCAAACAAAATATAAGCTAAAAGTTTTTAATCGCGAAGCTTTTCGACAGTTACGTCATTTTCAAGCAGGCACCAAAATTATTACATCTTTTTTTATATATGAATTATCAGAAATGTATTACATCTTTTTTTATATAACTTAAAAGTTGTCGTTATATAAACATTTCTGGTAATTCATATATAAAAAAAGATGTAATATTTATTGTTTAAAAATGACGTAACTGTCGAAAAGCTTCGCGATTAAAAACTTTTAGTGATTGTGTTATATTTTGTTTGGTTTATTATTAAAAAAAAAATTATAGATACAATCGAATTATTTATATTATTACCTTCTTTTGATCTATTCCTGATGCCGTTTCTACTGAATTAGTGTAAACAGACGACTGCTGCCGAAGGAACTAGAAAACAAAAAATTATATATATATATTGTGTGTGTGTGTGTTGTCTTTTTTATAGCAATTTTGAGCGCAGCTAGCTCATTTTTATAGTCCAATAACAATTATATTTTCGAGTTATAGCTATGAAAAAATATTAGAGGAACATACGCGTTATTTATCAATATGGGAAAGACATTTGACAGGGTTGAATGGGATCGTCTATGGGATGTAATCGATGAAATATCAGTGGACTATAAAGATAAAAGAATAATAAAAATATTATATGAAACACAACAAAAGCCGATAATAATGAAAGGAAAAAAGAAGAAATAAAAATAGGAAAAGGAATAAGACAAGCATGTTGTATATCAGCGGGACTTTGTAATATATATAGGAAAAAATAATGCAAGATTTTAAAGAGAGAAAGGTAACTAGGGTATCAAAGTAGGAGGATCAAAGATGTTGATGTTCGGTTTTGCAGATGACATAGAAATCGTGGGAAGTAATAAAAAAGAACTCGAAGAATCGTAAAAACAACTACGGATCACAACAAATATATATTATATATATATATATATATATATATATATATATATATATATATATATATATATATATATACATATATATATATATAATATATATATATATATATTATATATATATTATATATATATATTATATATATATTATATGTCGATAAATGAAGAAACCCCGGTAGTTATGAAATGGGCTAAGATATAATAGAGGTAAAAATGAACGGGAAAATATTAAAACAAGTAATAAATTAGTATAGATATCAAGATGGAAGAAGTGATAAAGAGATATTGACTAGAATTAGTCTAGCGAAAATGGCTTTCAATAATAAGAGATCTTTACTAACGTCGAGAATTGTAAAAGTAGAAACTAGAAAACACTTTGTATGGATCGGAATCTTGGACGATCAACCGCCAAATGTATAAAAACATAGAAACCTTCAAAACTCGATGCTGGCGTAAATTACAGAAAATTAGCCGGACAGAAAATGTTACAAACGAAAAAGTTGTTAATAACACAAACCAATCGTGGAGCTTAATTCGGAAGCTAAAAAGTAGAAGAATTAAATAGACTATTTATATCGACACAATCCAAGTTTCGTATAATTGGAGGGAAAATGGAAGGAAAACGATACAGAGGAAGACCGAGAGGTAAATATATAAATCAAATAATAGAATGCAAACCTTAAATAAAATTGCAGAAAAAAGAAAATTTCGATTTAACTCACTAAGATCGCGACAGACATAAAGGTCGTCCACTAATGTACGGATTGAATAAAAAGTTTTCGTTTAGCTCTCAGAGAACAAAAACAATGTACTTGAAACGGAAGAACAAAGAACCACACCTTCAGATAATCTAACTAGTACGATGTAAATACGAGTAAATAAATAAGGTGAAAAACCAACTACCAAAACGATCAATTCCTATTTCACTTTTTACACGTTTACCGTTAAATTTTAAATTTACAGTTATTACGTTGCATCTTCGCATAGCGAAATTTACGGATAAAAATTATCTAAAAATCCGGTATAAACGAAAAATTGTATATTACCTCGTATTGCGTTTCATTTGTCAATTCAGTTGATACTGATAATTCATCGGACTCGTCCGCATTGGCTAATTTAGATAATTCAGCGAACTAAAAAAAAATAAAAGATAAGTAATTTTTTATATATATATATATATATATATATATATATATATATATATATATATATATATATATTCTTCTTCATCGTAGGCTCGATCCGAGCATCGTGACACTATGAAACCTTGATTTTATGCAACTGCGTCCGCCATATGTTTCGGTTCCCCCCCAGGGGTACTTTGTACCTTCTGGGGACCGGAGCTCTAACCGGTATGGGGCGCGTCCACAGGTGGCGGATAGTGGAACGGCCTGCAGATATGTAGGTTAGCTGCAAATAAGACATTAGTCAAATAAGCAGTCGCGGACCAAGAGCGGCTACTGGCGGAAAGTCTCTGGCAGACGATTCCAGTAGTGACAGGGCAAGGAGACACGAGGATGCAGATGGACAGCTTGAGGACCTGTCCACAAAAGTCTGCAAAAATCCTATGACTGTCTCTCCCTCGGCGGGTTTAGGTCGCCGTAAAAACCTAAATCGTTACCTCCTCAGTAACAACCCGCTGCCTTGCGGTTTGGGTCTTTACTCAAGGGCTAAGGGAGATAACCCTGACAGAAAACAAAGCCACTGCCTTGTGGTTAGGGTTTTTACCCAAAGGCTAAGAGAGTAAACTCTAACAGAAAATCCGCTGGAAGGCAACAGAAAACCACCAGTGTACCTTTTCTATGAACAACTATGAAACTCAAAATATATATATATATATATATATATATATATATATATATATATATATATATATATAAATTGTAGTGTCTGTCTGCGATTTGCGAATATTTACATTATAATCACTGCACTGGGCTATTTTTATCACACATAAACAGAATATCTATTTTTTTATTTTTAAATTTTTGTTGTCTGTCTGTCTATCTGATCCGATTTGACTCAAAAACTATTAAAGCAATAATGATGAAATTCGCATAGCTGTAGCCTATATTATCGGATTCGTTCTAAGCTTAGTTTCAAACTGATATCACAAATAGGACAGAAATTACAATAATTTAAAGTTTTAAAAAGTAGTAAACAGCGATATCTCTGTCAAATCGTTTAAAATTTAACACGTTTTCCGGCTCGAATGCACCTTCACTACCAACACACGCAGTACAAAATACGTTTTGTTGCATTAGAGGCGTGGCTGAAATAACGGAGGGATATATATATATATATATATATATATATATATATATATGTATGTATATTATAATAATATATAAACCTGTTAAAAGAAAGAGACAGGGATATTGTATAACAGGCGAAGCCGTGGGTAACTTCTAGTATATATATATATATATATATATATATATAATTTATAATTCATATTTGCATACACACGTGTGTGCGAACAAGAAACATATTTTCAATTAGTTATATCACATATAAGTATAAAAGAGAGAACGTGTGTATCATTAAATAATATTGTTTATCTTCGATATTTGAAGGTAATAGAGAATATATCAATATAAGACGATATATTCGTAAAATTCCACAAAAAAAAAAAAAAGAAGGTATTTACCATTTTATCTTGAAGCAACTGAATTTGTTCGAACATATTTTCTGCCGTATAAAGCGGACCTTCTGCAAGCTGATTAAAAAGTAATTATAAATATAAATATATTATTTGAAAGAAATTTCTTCGACATTTTGCATTATAGTAGAAGAAATCATGTTTGAGACAGATGTAACGTTCGCTAAATGGAATAGCTAAAAACTATATTTTACTTTTCAGAAATCTGTAAAGGAAATATTAAACACGATATTCGTTTCGAATATTCGAAAAGAATAATAGAAATTATTGCATTAAACTTAAATTACCCAGATTATATCGTAAGTTACGAATCTGAATTGTTTACCTTAGTTTGCAGTTTAGTCAGGTCCAATATAGATTGTAATTCAGAATCTCCTTCGATTAAGTCGCGTAAATTCGGAAAATCACCCGTCTATAAATATAACGAAAAAATTATAAAGTCGAAAAATTTCGACGTACCAAAAAAAATTCAACTGTAAAAAATATGTCGAGTACGAAGAAAAAAATTTACGATAACCTTAGTAATATAAAGACCAAATAACGTAAATCATTTTTCGTTCGTAAACAATTTAGAAATTTTTTGTCAAATTAATTCGCAGACTATTATTATTATCATTATGAATAAACTGCACACGTATAGAGCTTATATATTACCGTCTTATCCTTTGCAAATTGCACTATATCGTCTACAGTTATCGTTAAAGCCGACTGTTTACCGGACGGCTGAAAACAAAAAAAAAAAAAAACGCCGATACGAATAAATTTTTCTAAATCGACCGCATTAACACAAAAATTAACTTTAATAATCCTCTATTCGTATATTTTAAAAATTGTACGATCCACCCGAAATCTACGTAACGTATATGGGATGTTATTATTTAAAAAAAAAAATAAATAAAAAGTAACTAACAAAATAGTCTAAAATAGATAAAAGTAAATTTTTAAACTTTCACGTTTGACATACATACATGCACGATTTTTATCTCTAGACTTAATTCTGTCCAGATTTTACGATATCAATAAAACCCCTGCTGTATGCACCTATGGATGTTTTTTGCCTTCGTTATTCTGCGAGATACTAAAGCAACGACCGGTCTTGGTTAAAAAAATCTAGCGGTTGTAATTACACCTTACCCGTCCCCGCAACATAAACAAAAAACTTTTTTTTTTTCATTCCACACATCACAAAGTAAAATTAATAACATCAAAATCAACAAATTGTAATAGAACGTTTTAAAACCGAAATTGGAAAAACTACAAATTATGAAGTTAGGTTAAACAAATTGCAATGTTAAACCGAAATATATTAAAAATTTATTTCCGCCTGAACAAGTACAAAATTTATACAATTAGAAAAGTGTATATATATATATATATATATATATATTATTTTTTTAATTAAATCTATTCCTAGCCAATCGACTATCAGTAGATGTTATAACAATTGATCATGACGTGAAGAGAACATAGTCCAATGATTAGTCCCTAAAGTACTAAAATGAAACAATTCGATAAACTCTACTACGTATAATAGTTAAGTACTCTTATTTTTTCACAATTTACACAAAACAATCCTCTGAACGCGAAACGATCAATTGCGGTATAAATAATAAATCTTTAGTAAGGAAAAAATTCTACGTATATTAACATAGGTCAGTTATGAACAACATAAACTGGAGAGAGAGAGAGAGAGAGAGAGAGAGACAATGAAACAGACGCGGAAATGTACATAGTAAAAGAAAAAAATAACGATAGGCATTCGAAGAAGAAAAACTAATCACGAAAAGAGATGAAATATAAGTTGTAGACTAGTTCGTTTGTTGGCCGCTAGTATGCGCAATCGCATCCGCGTGTTAAAGAGAAAAACCTAGGATGCTGGTTGCAAAACCATTGCCACCAGCAAATAAAGCCCTATGTAAATACACACAGTAGCATTAGGCGCAAAATCACCATATAACGTTGTATAGGACATTTAAACGGCCTTCTATACCTACCAACCGATGGAACTAGATATTTCAAAGTACTATTTTTTACTTTTTATAATACGTTCTACGAAAAATATAATTAAAATTCACTTATTTTGTTTAATCTCTATATAAAATAATTAGTACTTTTAACTATTTTATTAGATCATCAATTTTTACGCTGTTCCGAATATTTCTAGTGGTTGCGTAACCATATGCAAAGGAGCCGCCAACTGAAGTTGTTTACGAAACTATCAGTAGTTGTATCTTATTTTCATTCTCTCCCGGGGCAGTGACCACGGTAACCGAGTTGAATTACATCTTTTTAGTTGAAATTTAATTATGAAATTTCGAAATCGCTAAATTGTATTATTTCGTCATCACCGTGAGAGAAAAAAAAATGCGTTTAGGTCAAACCAGGGATTAGTTACATATATCGTCAGTTGACATATTCGATCGATATTTTTAATTAACTAAGTACCACGTAAAGTAGTTAAATAGTTCCGATATAATAGACAATAAGAAATTAGGTTTGTGTTATCGTATAAAATTATTTATAAATAATTAAAATTTGGTACCTGCGGTTGAACTTTATCCAACGGTTCCATTGGAGGAGGAAATTCGATGTGTTCGTCTTCATTAAAAGATTTTACACGTTCCGGCTTCTACGAATTGCATATTAACAATAAATAAATCGAAACGAAATTATACGACGATAATTCATCGGAAATGTAAATGCGATAAAAATAAAATATATATATATATATTATAATATTAATATTATTTTTATTGTTACGGTTTAAATTTGAAAAAAATTAAACTGCGTATTTGTATTCATAACAAAGATTTAACCCGCAATAAATAATATTACCTCTGTCTGGGATGAATTTAAAGGTTCCATCGGTGGAGGTATCTCAATATCTTCATCTTCGCTAACCAATTTACCGCTTTCTTTTTTCTAAAATTAAACGAAACGAGTTAATTACGAGTACAATACAAGAGATCGTATGAGAAATTCCGAATACGAGGTCGATAACATTAACGACGGCTATAAGGTGGTAGATGAATAGAATTATTTAGGTTCACTCGTCGTAAATAACGAAGTGTGCGAAGAACGCATACCGAGAAAGGTCTGACATTGGCGAGATACGCTACGTCGGAATAAACCTAGATTTGAAAAAGCACTACACTCGGTAAACGAAATGCGGTAAAATTGATCAGCAGCTTAAAGAGTATAATAAAACGCACAGATGCAAGGTAAATTGACACGCTTTTAAAATGCGAATTTATAGGAAAGCGCTTAGAGCGCACTTTGAATAAATGCGTCATTGTTGGGCGGTGTGAAAATCGAAGTCCGCTTATTAATTAACAGGAATGCGGTAAAAATTTTTTAGACACGTACCAAGGAAAACATACTATCCTACAGGGAGTATCAAGAGGATATAGACACTGAGGAAGGTATTCATTTGGATGGGCGGATGAATTAAAACAAAATACTGGACTCACACTGGTTGCAGCTACGGCAAAGGCAATATGTCGGGAAGAGTGGACAAAAGTGTTCCATAATTATATTCGCGGTGTAAAGGAGATAGAAAAAGAAGATTTTAAACAGACAAACGTATCACGTTTGTATACATTGTTACATTACGAAACTAAAAATAAAATGATTTTAATTTTACAGGAATCCAGAAATGACCTTTTTACGGTTCGAAATTATCAACACACACACCCGTGCATAACACAAGTACACATAGATACATATGTATACAAGTAATTGCAAATATGACGTAAATTTAGTTATATTTTTCAATTAGTAACTCAACGATAGTATATAACTGGTGAAAATGTCTCGTTATCCATATACAAGCATTTTACGTGTTTTAATATACGTGTATTCATAAATATATAAACACGCATGTGTACACGAATATATATATATATATACATATAAATATGTAACATACCTTGTTTTATATTTTAATAGTTAAAATTGTAGTAAATCTTCATCTGATTTTAGAGTTATCTCATTGGTAAGAAATAGTTTAGAGTATAGCCGATCAATCCTTGCCATTTATTATTATTATGATGGTTACACGAAAGATATGTTTCAACTTCTGTATATAAATTTCGAATTAAAATGTAAAAAAGTACTAATTCATTTTTCCTTAATCATGTTCGCTGATCGAAATTGTAAGTACGCGGCACACAACTTAAAATAATAATAATAATAATAATAGTAATTACGTTAATGATCTACACGATTATGACCGGGGGAAAAAAAAATAGAAAGAAAACGCAACAATCTACCTTTGGTTTCTTCAACTTCTTGGGTTTATCCAACTTATGTTTACCGTGATGCACCGGAGGAAAGACCAACATTCGCCTGTAAAAATAAATATCGCAATTTTTTTCATTTGTATATCCGCGCTAAAATTTAAAAATAAAATACTCGCACATTATCATTAAAACGAGGGACGCGTTAAATGTCGCCGCTTCGCGGAAAATCATATCGCGTAAAATTTTCCGTAACGTAAATGTCGCAAAAATTAATTCATAAATATATATTCGAAATGTTAAATTTAATTTTTTAAAAGTACTTTAAAAATTTAGTTCGATACAGGCGCCGCGATAGTATACTTCAAAAACATCGCATCATCCATGCGTTCTGAATTTTTTTCTTTCACATAGTAAAAGAAAGAAGCAGCGATATTTCTGTCAAACACTTATCGACCCTTTCTGGAATAGTTTCGTTCGTGTAAACAAAAAAGGATTACACAGGCGAAGCCGTGGGTAACTTCTAGTAGTAATTACATATATATTCGATATATATTTAAATACGTACATTTTATATATATATATATGTATATGTATATAAGTTTGATTTTGTACAATTACCTAATACATAACTATGTGTGCGTGTATATATATATACATATATATACACACACAAAAATACGTAACTATTACGTATGGGTGTGTGTGTGTGTGTGTATACACGTATAATTTACTTAAATAGGTATATATATATATATATATATATATATATATATATATATATATATATATATATATATATATATGATACCCGAGTAACGAATACATAAGGTCTAATATTATTTTTATAGCGAATTCTTTTTCTTTACAACAGCACACGTACACACCATCAAACATATTATTGAATTTTCTTTAACTTTAATAAAAAAGTAAAAGTGTGTGTGTGTGTGTGTATACACGTATAATTTACTTAAATAGGTGTATATATATATGTATATATATATATATATATATATATGATACCCGAGTAACGAATACATAAGGTCTAATATTATTTTTATAGCGGATTCTTTTTCTTTACAACAGCACACGTACACACCATCAAACATATTATTGAATTTTCTTTAACTTTAATAAAAAAGTAAAATCATTGTTCATTGTTTTTATTTATCAACGCTTATGTTGACAGTTTATTTACGAATTGAGAGGTCGGCCGCATTTAAATGTCCGGCCTAATGAAGCATAAGCCCTAATTAATTTATATATATATCCTTAATTATATTTATATATATATATATATACACTTCTTACTTTAAATTTAACACGAATCCTTTGTGACCGCGCGACGATTTACCGGCGGGTGCTGGAGTCGGCGAACATGGCCGCGCAGGCGAATTATCGACGGAGAAGGCGGGTGCGATTTTTAAATCGATATTCGTTACGGAATAAGAATGATAACCGAAATTAGGGATAACCTTATCGACGGCTGCGGTGTATGATTCATCCGACCGACGGCCACTGATCCGACGATGGCCGCTGACGTTACTGTTGCGGTAGTAATCTTTCTTAGACGAAAGTTTACGAAATCGTTCCGTGGTGCGACCGGCGCTAGCGGAACCATTAGTTGTATCGTCGCCATCAAAATTATTAACGACCGTATTTTTCACGAATTTCGAATTTTCCGTAGACGCGGACGAAGATTTAATGTTGCGTTCGTTAAGTTTGCTTTTACCTTCGAAATATCGGAATTTATTATAATTCTTATATCCTAATTAATTAATTTTTATTAAGAGCCAGAATTATAGCTGATACTAATCTCGCGATATTCGCTTGTCATTTGTGCGGCGGCACGGAAAATATCTTTATTTAAAGAAAAAAAAAGAAAAAAACCTTTTATAATTAAATATTTTCCTGCTGGTCTCAATCGCATACCCATTGGCGCTGAATAACAACGATATCCTTGCTATATACATATATATATATATATATATATCTCATATTGACATGTAAGTGTGTTTGTTTCTTATCTATTTCGTTATATGTACGGTACTCAACGTGGTTACACTGTTGTTTTCAACCAAATCAAGACGCCCGCGTTAAAACAACTGATACTGCTGGAGTATACTAGATAATATATATTTTTTTAAATAGATCCGAAAATATTAATGTTTCATGCGAAAATAGTACTTTAAAATACAGGATGCTATTTATATATATATATATATATATATATATATATATATATATATGTATCAACAGGAATGTCTCTCAGAAGTCTAACGTTTTCATTTAAAATGTCCCATACAACAGTACGAAATTATGTATTTTCGATTTGCGCATAAAACAAGTTTTCCCGCATCCATTTTAAATTTTGAAAACACCTCCGCACACTAAATTAAATTTTTTACTAACCTGTATTTTATTAACTAGAACAATATTACATGATATTGCAAAGTCGTACACCCGACGGATGAAAAACAAATCAGTTTGTTTACATTCGATAGTCGTACGACCACACGCTTACACGTCAGTTGAAACGGCTTGCAGCGTAACCACCATATATTCAAGTACTTGTTTAAAACTATATTACTTTAAACTATATAATGTATTCAAGTACTTGTGTGTAAAACTGTGTTATTTTAAACTGTACCGGACTAAAAAAAAAAAAAAAAAAATCACGGACCTATTTAACGAAACCCAGGTCTTGGAAAAGAATTAATAAAATGTTAGCCGACGTTCGGTAATGGCACCATGATGATTTATAAAACAATGACACAGTGTTTACTTTTACGCTGAATGAAGTCTGAGCTCGAACATTTCTACCGAGTATAAATTATCGCGCTACAGAATCTTCTCTATACAGAGTGCGGCAGAGATACTACATTTTAAAACGATGTAGGGCCATCTGTATTCAACCTAGAGAAATAATCTTAGACGCTGCGGAAAGAGAAAAAAAAAGGGTTTTCCCCCCGTATATATAATCGTTTATTTTGATAACCTCGTACACCTACATTTACAATCAACGACTAAAACTCTTTTTGCGGGTGTTCCGCAAGGAAGTATTTTAGGTCCTTAGCTATGTTTAATATTATTAAACGATTTTCCTAATATAACTTTCGTCCACGCGGGTTTTTATGCTGACGATCTGGCGTTATTTTGCACATCGTTCTGATACAATCTACAATAGGTTACAAAAAGCGGCAAATGCTATTTACAAATAAACGCTGGAGGCTAAAATTAAATACCGAGAAATCGCACGCTATACTGTTTACTAGAAGATTTCCTCCTTCTCTGTCTGATATTACTATTAATGGTAAATGCATTGACAGAAGCAGGTTAACTATCTAGGAGTTACTCTAGACTCTCATTTAACGCGCGCATTAATAAATCTATCGATGACGCGAAAAAAGTCATATACTTGCACCAATTTTCAGTTACCGTTCTCATCTTGCTTCGGTAAACAAGATTATTAATTTACACTACCATTATAAGACCTAGATTACGCTTGTCCGGACTGGTGTTCAGTGTCCGTTAGTACTTACAAAAAACTACTCCAGTTAATGCGCAAAACCAGTGTTGCAAAAATACAGTACACGCATTCCACGCTAAATATTCCTCATATTTACGATCATATTTACAAATTATCAAATTTTATGATAAATGTATCATGACAATTAATTCGGATAATCGGGAATTATAGTATGCTTGATCTCAGTGTTTGTTACACTAAATATAAGCATCGCTATCACCGATTTCTAATGTATACGATCAGATATTACGATTTTTTATTTCTATTTATTTATATACAAGTTAAACTAAATTTAATATACAAGTGCTAATCGGGGTTTTTTGTTTTTTTTTTAATTTTTCCTATTTTTATATTACCGTTATTTTCTTTATTTATTTTTAGTTTTGTAAAGTCATTTGGTTGTATTTAACTGCTAAGGTAACTTTAAGGATACTTAATTCGTCGTAATTTATAACATTTTGTATTGAAATATACTATACTCTACTATAATAGTTTCAAGTATAACGTCATCTAAAGATGACCAAGATTTTCACAACAATTGCGCATACCGGTCAGAATCGCTTCAGAATGATGTTTAATTGCGGTTTTAAGTTCCTCGGCTTGTTTACATAAAGTTTTGACTGTAAGTATTGCCAAATAGTCACAAGCCGAACGATCCGGAGAAGACGAGACGGCCACACATTGGTGAGTTACGCAAAATTATTCGGCTGCAACCGAAAAGCTCGTGTTCGTGTTAATTTCTTCAAATCTGGTCGGATGAACTCGGTATACATCTGCTGGGAGCGATCAACGTTTACCGTGCCTTCGAAGAAGTAAGGACCGATTATGGCCCACACCACAATCCCTATTGTCAAATGGAGGAGTTTCTCCCGAATGATACGAGGATAACGTGTATATTTTGTTTTTATTAACATCACTCTGCGGATAAAAATGTGCTTCGTCCGTTATTAAGAGCGCCTTTAATGGAATTTCTCTCGAGTCAATCTTCGGTAGGATTTCTCGCCAAGACTTCATTCAGGCCGCATAATCTGCAGGCCTATTGAAGATTACGATTCGAGGCGACTAAAAACTCTGTATACGAAGTACATATATAAACGTAGACATCTAAAACGCAACCTATTTATAAACTTTCAATCAATTAACTTTAGTAATTATACCGTATAAATTTTGCTCTATATTTAGAATCGGAGTCACACCTTGTCGTAATTTATCTAGTAAATGATAATTAAATTATTTTTGTCATTTTTAATTTTCATTATATATTTCGACATAAAATGACGACGATAAATACAGCAATTCACTGTTGGTACGGTATTTTTTACCGGTACACAGTTATAATTATTATTGTATGTAAATTTTACTATATGCAAATATACCGTTTGTTTCGTTTGTTTCAACTATATACGTATTACCAAGTATAAGCTTTATAGTACACATATATATATATATATATATATATATATATATATATATATATATATATATATATATATATATATATTGTCGGATATATGTTTAATTTTTTTTTGTTTACAATACCTACTGGAATAAGGTTGGCAAAAACTCCGTTTATTAATTCGTGGTTTTAGGGCGATTAGATTTGTTGATTGATTGAAAGATTATTGTTAAAAATCATTTCCAATTATTCATTAATTATTAGAACTTTTATCATTTTAAATTTTTGAATGTTAAATGAAATTGTTCCCGACAAATCGATCTGTAATCGTGAAAAAACGAACTAAATTTTACTATTCCAGAGTAATAAAATAATTAAATACAAAATTTTACTTTTTTGGATCAATGCTTAACGAATTCGATATAATATAGACACCGTATTTGAATTTTTTAAAAATTACGAATCGATTCCTAATAATCGATCGTATTATTTTCGGGGTTGCGCAAAGACGTCAAATAAACTGAGATTATGCGGCGTTTCCCGAGATGCATGACAACGTGTCGAACGAAGTCCTACATCGGAATTTAAAAACCGTTTCAGCGCAATTATCCGGAGGCTCGTAAAAACACATCTGATGCGATTAGAAAACCACTAAAATCAGCTGGTAGTCGAACTTTCACACATAGAACCGTCATCGAGACTTAAAATGACAAACTTAATCGCGTAATCTTACTGAAGGAACTAATTATTGGACAACCCTACACGTGTTTATATATACACCTTACGACGTAATTTATTAGATAGCTTCACCCTTGGTGGTTATACATTAGCAAATATAAGAAAAAGAAAATTACGTTCTATATAATCAATATTTCTGATCACTTACTTATCGAAGTATCGGCGCGTACTTTCTTCAACGTATTGACGTAATTAGCGACTGTCGCAGGTTTAGTTGCGACGCTACTGCTGCTTTTACCGTTACTATTGCAATTATTAACGGAACAGCCTGTAGTCGATTGAACGATGGCGTTAATATTAGCAACCGAATTCGGTATAGCGATGTGATAACTACCGACATTCGATAATGCGGTACTTATATTATCGGATAAAATCGATGTAGGTAATAAAGTGTCGATATGATGTATCTTTTCATCCGTCACCGCTAAACGAACTAGCCAATGTTGCGGAAAATCTGCAATTTTATTATCTAAAACTTCGACCGTTTGACCTTTTAATACGGCCACGCGAAATTCCGAACTACACGCCACGTAATTCGACAGTACTTTCGTAACACCGATAGGTTCGCTAGTCGAAGCAACCTGTAGCATAATTTTATAATATCGATTAAACAAATTTCGCTTCTTAGTTTAAGAATAATAAGTATTAAAATTTTCCAACCGAATTTTCAATAATTACTCGCGAGTTAATGAATATTTTTTCAGCGTAAAAGTGAAAAAATGACAGAATATTGAATCTATAAAGCTTCTAATCCCGAGGAAGTCTATGCGGAATATTTCGAGACATTGTATGATGAAAAAGCTTAAATTATTTGTTAAAAACTCTTCAACCGCATTTATAATACTGGGAAAATTCTATACGACTGGCTGAAATCGGTATTTGCCACGTTCCGGAAAAAAAAAAAACATAAAAAAGTATCTACACAAAGATCATAGTCCTGTCTAGTCTAAAAACAAAAAACTCTCGCCGGGAAAAAGTGAAACATAAAGACGTTCCCCCCCCCCAAAAAAAAAAAAAAAACACGTATTCAATAAACTCAACTTGTAGCGATGACTCAAATGTTTTCGTTCTCAAATCTACGTCTCACATGCATCCTTTGTGTAGCGGACATTTGAACGAAATAATGGATGGCTGTGCGTGCATGCGCAAGACGAACACGCAAAAAAAAAAATATATATATATATATAATATATTTTTTTGTTTTCAGCGACACCTAATTACAATGTATACTTAAACATCAATAATAATAGTGATGATAACAACGAATTCGCAAAATAATCGTTGTACACGTCATTAAATACGCGTAATTCGATTATAAATTCATTTTACTCTTAGAGGAGCTGTATAACATAAACGCGTAGTTTGTCCTTCTGTTTCGATGTGTATCACGAGTAACACGATTGATGAAATAAGGGAAAAATGCATCACAGTGACATTGTTGTTAGGTATAAAGATCGATATAAAAAATATATATATACATATATTAAGAATATAACGAAATTTACTTAGGTCCATATTGAGCTAGGGCTAAAAAAAAAACGATAAATGAACAAAAACAGTAACAGAGAAGTGCAATTATAATAAAGGAAAGCGATGAAAAAAGACAAAAATTAAGACGATATAAATGTTCGAAAATACACGTAACCCATAATAGGGGGGGTATAGTCGTGGACGGGTTCGAATGGACTAGTTTGAAGAAAGCTTTGTAATTTTTATTTAACGTAGGATAGATTAAATATTAAAATTATTATAAATCAACGTTGCTGATAATAATAATAACGAGAAATTTCAGTTTTTAAGAAATACCGTACAAAATCGCCGTTTAGATGTTTTACTAAAAATCACATATCACCCGTTAAAGTTGTAATTCGTTTTAAAAATTACGCACTTAAATTAACGAATAAATTATTACGGTTTTCGAAATAAACGCAACTTGTTCGGTAATATAGGTTAATAACTGTAATCGGTAAACAGCGACACCTCCGCCAGAGATGGAAAGAGGGGCCGCCGCTACAAGTATTGTAAACACCATAAAACTAAATATTACTGTAAATATTATAATAATTGGCTATAAATTTATGCGACAAATGTGTAGACAAAAATAAGGGCTAAAATTTTACGTCTCCTTTAAATAATTACTAAAGTTTAACGTTTTGATATTTTTCGGTTGGGTAACAAACATACCCAATTAAAAGAGAAAAGTACGGTTTTATTTAATACTAGATGTTTATTTCGGTAGTATTTTTTAGATATATATCAATTACGTTGTATGTATGTTTTTTTAATAATAAAAATATTTAAAATAGTGCATTATATATATATATATATATATATATATATATATATATATATATATATATATATATATATATATATATATATATTTAAATCGACGAAAGAGAAAAATGTTATATAAATAATATTTTTAGAAAATTCAAAAACAAAAAATATTAATTTTAAAAACAGAAATAAAAAATTTCAGTACTGGGTCCGATAGACCCAACCCGGCCTCTATTCGTGTAACTTTACAACATCCGTCTATCGGAAGGTTAATTTAACTCGATTTACTATATCGCATACGTTTGTTTTTTTCTTTCTTTCCAAAGGGAAACGATATTATTATTAGTTATTATTATTGTTCTTAATTACTACGGCCAGGAGGACACAATTAATTTAGGTATTATTTATTTATATAATAACTCGTGCAAGGTGGTCCTGTGTCGACTCCGGATCGGTCATACGCAACTTACACATGGACACATATTCCAAAAATTAGTCCCACCAACCTGTGATAGATGCGACGTTCCGATTACAATTCACCACCTCCTAACAGAATGTTCAAAAATCCCAAAACATTCTTCCTTAAATATTTCATCAATTCTGGCCCAAGATTCCCCATCCGTTTCATCCTTTCTTGTTAAGCTTAGGTCGGTAAACCTGTTTAACAAAATTTAAATTTGCTGGCCGCGCTCCTAGCCTCGCTGCTGTACATAGCGCGGGAAAAAAAAAAAAAAAAAAAAAAAAAGGTGGTCCCCAATGGACCATCCTGCTTACTAATCTAATACGTCGTCTAAGACATGTTTTCTCAACAATCATCGTCTTGTTTGACCGTTATCAAGAAGGTATTTCGACGTTTATATGTTGTTCGAGTCGCCTTACATATGTCTGGATTTTAGCGTGTTAATAATTTTATCCGCATATTCTACTTCGCAATGAGAGTGAATATCTTCATTTGATGCATACCAAGGCGCGTTGGTTACTGCTGTGAGAACTTTATTCTGAAATCTTTGTATTATTATATTATGATTAGGAAAGCTAGCCGTGTCCCATATTACAGCGCCATACGTTCAAGTTGGTTTTACTATCGAATAATATAATAATATTTTATCATCTAATGTTAGCTTACTGGAGCTCCCCATCTACCGGTATACATTTTTTTGTAATTAAGATCCATTTCTTTACGTTTAATTTTTATATGATTTTTCCATGTTAAAGTTTTATCAAAAAAACGTAATCCTAGATATTCAACTACATTTTTTTGAATTATTATTAGTACAGAAGATTTCCGTAAAGTCATTTTTCCCCGTTTTTAACGTTAACCGCTTTATAGACAATTCAGATGCCTGTTATTATAAAGCGAATATTAAATAAAAAAACAAATAATAATAATAATAATAAAAATATCACATATAATGAATATTTCATTTAGGACGAGATTGTAACGTAAATTATAGGCTTACTTTATCAGAATCAGTTGTGTTGCCGGATCCGAAGGACGCCAAAGAACTTCTTTCAACAACTTCGGTATTTTCATCGAACGAGGTCGAATCATCTAAATCTCTGCAGTAAAACCATATATATATATATATATATATATATATATATATACACATATTTGTTCGTTCGTTACCGAACGTCATGACTAGCTATTGTACGTTTACTTTTACGTACAAAATTAGCTAGCATTCAAGGCACTATTTATACGCAACGCAGATGCGCATGCATAAGATGTTATACAGAGTGGAGTGCCATCGCTTTCTCCGTGATAATTAAGGATTAAATAATGATGAAAACTATTATGTCGCGTGTTGGTTTTGAACCCCCCGACCGTAAAGTTGACAGTCGAGCACTCTAGCAACTACGTCACCGAGACATTTTAAATATATATATATATATATATATATATATATATATATATATATATATATATATATATATATATATATATATATATATATATAGCGGAGAGCCTAAAAATGAACCAAAAAAGATTAAATGAACAGCTTGAAATCGCAGAAAGAAAAATTGTAAGAAGAATAATAGGACCAGTGAAACAAGATGAAAAATATATAAAACGAAGTAATCGAGAAATATATCAACATGTGGAAAAAATTACTACAGCGATCCGGAAAAGAAGAATACGATTTTATGGACATATGCAACGGATGGAGGACAGTAGGCTCACCGCGGAAGATTATTTAAGTACATGCGAAAACTAAAAATGAACGATACATGGTATACAGAGACTAAAAATGACATGGCGGAACTGAATATTATGCCTGAAGATGTAGAACAGCGAGTTATATTAAAGAAGAAACTATTTAATTGTAAAGAATTCGCGGAAAAGCAAGAAGGAAGAACTGGTATTTTGTGGACCGAAGAACGAAAAAAAAGACACAGTGAAAGGATGAAAGCAGTATGGAAAAAAAGGAAGAAAAATTGCCGGACCAGTTGATAACGTAGTCCATTAGTGGCTCATTCGAAATAATAATAATAATATATATATATATAACAAATAATAATCAAGTTTATAAAAATACGTTTATAATTACTATTGTTATTGTTACATTAGATTTCTGTTCAATCGGGCCATGCGCGCCCGATAAATAGAAAGAAACGAAATAAATAAAAAGATATCGAATACACGAAGAATCGGGTCAGTAGTTAGGGTAAAGAAAGTGAAAAGTTGTGCTTGGCTCTAAATACCATAACGAAGTATCAAAACGTTATTAGGTAATCGAAAGTTATATTCATTTACAAAAGGAACAGAAAGGAGAATCAATGTGTTGTAAGTGATAAGAATTTCTCAGACGATAGTAGCAAATTCGGAATCCGGTAAGAACGATATTTTCCTTACTCGAGCGTAACGAAAAGAGAATTTTTAAAAAAAAAAAAAAAAAGATGAAGTTTAATAAAGAAAACAAATCAATTTGAGCTCCATTATTATTCCATGATTTAATTACAGAAGATTACCGGTAGAAAAGAAATATAAGGGTATAAATGATAGCACGAAAACCTCCTTAGCAGCTCGGTTTAGACCGATATAATTAGAGAACTACATGAAATATATAGAAATTTGAGACCGAGTAAAAAGATCGTGGAGAAGAACGATGGATTGTATGATGATGATGATGATGATACGGATTTATCCGGAAAGAGATGAAGCAGGGGAGAAGAATTTGAGAAAAGATTCGGCCGATGATAAAGAACAAGGTTTGGGGGAGAAGAAAACAATGGACCGGAAGGAGGAACGAAAAAAACCGTTCCAACACGGTCGTTAGATTTTAAACTATCCGCAAAGCAGTGTATGTATATTTTAAGTAGATGGATTAGATTAACGGTGTGATATGTGGAACTGGAAAAAAACAAAACCCAACAAGAAATGGGGTCCGTGTACTACAC